>CM062277.1:32013112-32063112 GCA_031216635.1 Dissostichus eleginoides | reverse complement strand
GGACTGCTGAAGGACAAGGTGTGTATGATCTTTAGATTCACCAAGCTAGAGCACAATGCGTTCCTGCTGATCATTGCTAATGGTTCAAACTGATATGTGTTATAGGCAGTAAGTAAGACATGGTCAGATGAACCAATACAAAGTGTAAATGGTCCACCAAATGAAAGCTCTCAATTTAACTTTAAAACTACAGGAAGTACAGACATGTGCCTTTTAGTTACATCACAAAGTTCCACAGACATTTGTTTTCATAAAATGCTCCCTTTTTTAACACTAGAACCGCCAACGGGTCAATTTTACCCGCAGCTGTTTTTTTATTGTATGTAACTTTTTTTCAATAAAATATTAAAGTCTCCCAGTCCGTGACTTTTCCTGAAAGTGTGTTACGTAGCACCCTCTGTTGTTAAAAATTGTCAATATGAAGTCAGATTGAAAAAATCGGCCAAAAAATTCCCATTTATACCTATATCCGCCAGCGGGTAATATTTACCTCATAGAAAATGCAGCGTAAACATGACGTGTTGCTATAGCAACGCCTTTTGTCTACTGCGGTTCCTTATAGATAGATTGAGAGAGAGATAGAGAGATAGAGATAGATAGACCGATAGATAGATCGATATATAGAGAGATAGAGATAGATAGACCGATAGATAGTTATAGATAGATCGATAGATAGATAGATTGATAGATTGATAGATAGAGAGAGAGAGACCGATAGATAGTTATAGATAGATCGATAGATAGAGAGAGAGATAGAGAGATGTGTACCTAAACAAAACACAAGTCTTACACCAAGCGTTTAAATCAGCACTGGTAGCGATATTTTATACTTCATGCTATCTGCACAAACTATATCATATGAAAAGCTGAGAGTCCACAGATTCTATTGGTATAAGTTTCATCCCTGTGCGATCAAAACTCACTGTTCTACATGATAAATAAAAAAACATTGTACCTTGAAAATCAATAGCGGGTAAATTTGACCCGTTGGCGGTTTTAGGTATACAGCGACCTCTGGCGGTTCTAGTGTTAAAGATCCCCTATTATACTCTTCTTCAACAATATATTCCAGGTCTCAGATATATACAGAACATCTCTCTGAAGTGTTTGGCTGAAAATCCAAACAGATCATTGTGACATCCCATAAACCCCTCTGTTTCAGCCCTGTTCCAAAAGGGCTGACTCTGTGGGTGTTTCTCAATGTCGAGGACGCTTGCTTGGTAGCACATGTCTTCTGAGTCACTTGCTTCAGAAGCGAGGCAAGAATCCTTCCTAGCCTCGGAAAACAAAGAATTGTGGAACAGGCTAACAGGTGTGCAGGTGTGCGTCATATGCGAGGCCCCGCCTTAAATGGAGCGCTATTTCCGCCAAAGATTTGGAAATTAGTCTGTGCGCAAAGCATTGTGGGGATTATTAATAATAATAATAATAATTAATTATATAAATTGTCAATATTTGTGTGTTTAAAATATGGAATGCACCCAGAAATATGTGTAAAATATGATTTTAAAAATAATTTGCGCAATATATAAATATATGCTTTTCCTATACACTGTATGACTGAAGTTCAGTTCTGGGGCGATGGAGAAATCGCCCCACGGAGGCAGGTCTCTGTAGCAGGTTAGCCAATTGCTGATTAAATATATGAACATATGTCATAAAATGTAGCCAATCAGTGTCCTCAAAACTAATATAAGAGGGGCGATTATTTTATCGGCCCAAGTAAGCAACTACTACGCAGCTGGACGACGCCCACAAGATTGCGGTGAGGAAACACAATGAGGAGGTGGATAAAAACAGGCATATTTTATCCATAATAATGACGTTTTGTGGGGCTTTTGAGTTGGCTTCAACTTTTTGTATTACTGTTGATTATACCGTTCTGTATATATATATATATATATATATATATTTCCATACATATATATATACATACATATATGTTGCAAGTATTGCTAATGCCATTGTTTTCTAAGTTTTTATACATAGTCCTCAGTCACAAATGCTTCAATTGTTTATGGAGGCATTAAAATGTAAGACTGGTAAATGAACACTGAAAACTCTTTTGCATGAAGTCATACTGGGATGTTTGCTGAAATTGGTGCCACTGGTGATAAGGTGGGGGGGTTAACTTGGTTGGTGATAAATAATACATATGGTTATGTATAACTTGGTAATTTATGGCTGGAGTAATTTATGTACGGTAATTCTATACAGATACAATGCATTGTGTCCAGTCTCTTTGACTGTTATATTACACATTACAGGTTTAAATACGTTAAACCACATATTCTTATAGTGTTAGGATGATATGAATAAATGACTTCAACATCCAAAGTCAAAGTTAGGCTCTACTGTAATTCTCCACAACCAGATTCAAAATATTAAAGACATTAACATGTTATGTTATAGTCCTATGTTTTCGACATCAGGTGTTCCCAACCCCTATCATAATTGATCCTGGCATATGATACCTATCAGGGGTAGGAAAAAATAACATGACACTTTCCCCATTTCTGGTCCCCCTCCAACCTCTTTTATGTTGGTACAGTCCCTGACGGTAAGTCAGGGAAACTGATTCTTTAAGTCATCTTAAAGGACTCCTCAATTGTGACTGACAGGTAGGTAGGCTTTTACCCCTTGGAGAGAGGTGGTGGTCACGTGGATTAGTCCACCTAACTGCCATGAGTGAGTTGTTACATGTTTTGACATGAATTAGTGTGTGATAGGTGTTGAACAGCCTATAACGGGACGTCCGGACAGCATTGTAAGTGTCTGACGCTACATCTATTCTTTTCATCTTTGTATGTTGTTTTCTTCTTACACAGATAGATATTTTGATATTTGTGTATGGTAAAACAATGGTTTTAAAGGTTTTAAAATGAATTGCAATTGTGCTCACTTGAATAGATTTCCAAAAAAAATTAATTATACAAGTTACATTTTTTTAAACAGAATCATGTTAAATATGTGCAGACTCGTGTGCTGGTGACCCATGGACTGAGCTACCTGCCCCAGGCCGACCTGATCCTGGTCCTGGTGGAGGGGCAGATCACAGAGATGGGCTCCTACCAGCACCTCATGGCCACAGAAGGAGCCTTTGCTGAGTTTCTGCGAACATACGCTGCCGTCGAACACACTGACAGCAATGGTGAGAAATACTGCATACACACAGCCCTGAAGAGTAATGGATTACATGTGACGGGATTACGTAATCAGGATAAAGAAAATGGTAACTGTGTTCCCTTTCAGTTACATAAAAAAGGCATATTAAAATTGGGGATTACAATCTTACAATATATTTGAAAAAAAACTTTTGCAAAGCACACATCCCAAGTCTCACATCACCCAGTGAAAGGAGTCTTACTGGGTGGGGATGGAATAGCTGCTTTCATTCTTTTCTTAAATATCTTATTTATTTGTATTACAGTAGGAGGTACGGTGGCCCTGAAGTGCAAAACACCGCAGCATTTCACAAAACACCGCAGCATTTCACAAAACGCTGCAGCATTTCAGAAAACACCGCAGCGTTTCACAAAACACCGCAGCATTTCACATTGGACGGAAAGGGTATTCCTTTAGAGAGAACACTTCTTGTTTGTGATTGGACGGAGCCAGCCAGAGAAGCACTGCTGTGATTGGTTGTTTTTGCTGCCAGTCAAGAAATGACGCTTCATGATTGGTCACCACCTGTCAGCGCAACATGTCCCAACACATCAGCCGTTAGCTGTTAGAAAAGCTTTTAAAATGCGTGTTTTCTGAATGGAATCGGATCGATCAGGCTAAACTAACCTGTAGCTGCTCCGTCCACACTCACAACAACGCCATACAGACATAAATAAAGCAGCGACTGTATTCGCCATGACACAGACAGTCTGTGTTTTGTACATGTTTAACTTTTGTCCAGTTTCTGAACAGAGATGAGGAGCTGTGAGCTCTGAGTGTGTGCTAACAGCTAACGGCTGATGTGTTGGGACATGTTGCGCTGTCGTGTGCTGACCAATCACGAAGCGTCATTTCTTGACTGGCAGCAAAAACAACCAATCACAGCAGTGCTTCTCTGGCTGGCTCTGTCCAATCACAAACAAGAAGTGTTCTCTCTAAAGGAATACCCTTTCCGTCCAATGTGAAATGCTGCGGTGTTTTCTGAAATGCTGTGGTGTTTTCTGAAATGCTGTGGTGTTTTGCACTTCAGGGCCACCGTAAGGAGGAAACCAGATAAACCAAACAAAAATACTGCTAATGATTTTAATTCATGTATTTAAACTTAAACGGTATTCTGTAGGCCTGGTATCTTTGTATTTGCTTCGGCTGGTATCTCTGTATTTGCTGTTTTTCTTCTTTTTGTCAGTGTAGTAGGTGGACACCTGATTTGTTTAAAATACGCTGTTAATCCATATACTGCAGTAACTTAAAAAAGAGCATATGGTGTTTGTTTTTTTAAAGGTAAACTACTAATTGTAAAACAATATGTTTTTAAAGTAAACCTCCCAAATATTCTGGTTTAGTTGCATTACATTGTTTTGTTTCCTGCCTTCATTCAGAACCTGTGGCAAATAGTGGAACCAAAGGAGCAGAGAATGACATTGTTACTGCTCTTCTTGGGTGAGTAAAACTTAACAACAATGGAGCTCTACACCATAGAGAAACCATACAGTATTTATCAGGCTTTGGATACACACCCACAATGCCTTTTAGTGCAAGAAATACATTTTCTATTTAGAATATAGAATTGTAAAGAATGGGCTTCATGTAAGAAATGTTTTGGTATTCTTATCCTTCTCTTATTTTTTGTAAGTGTTACAAATCTTACAAACTTTAAGTAAATGACTTGATTCGGCCTGACTATAACCTCCTGTTTAAGAGGAGCTGAAAGTCATTGAGATTTCATCATTAGCATTATTATTTTAATACCAGAAAAGTACGAAAAATATTTTTTATGTAGATCGAGCACAAGGCTCACTATCATTAGACTTACACTTAATGTTTATTTCAGCATTATATATACTAACTGTTCACCTTATTTAAGGTCTATGTTTTTACATGTTGCTTCGTGTTTTGGTAGTAGTCAAAGTGTCGACGGTGTGTCCAAACTGTCTCAGACGGGTAACCAGGAACTAAGCAAGGAAGCCAAACAACCCGAGCTGGGCAAACTGACAGAGGCTGACAAGGCCAGCACCGGAAAGGTAGGTGGAGGCTTTTGAAACCCCATCAGAGAAAAACATTCATCATGGTGATGGAAAATCTGAATGAGCTTAGCAATAAGAGACTGACGTGTTGTCTGGATGTTTATTGAATCTTGTACAAGGAGTTGAGAGGATGAACAATACAAGTGAATACAGAGGTGCAGTCACATTGTTCCACCATCAATTCTGAAGCACAGCCATTCTCTCTTGATGTTTATCCTAAACAAGGCAAGCATTTAACTTCATCTAAAGATGAGTCAGCTCAATTGGTTTTCAAATCCTAGTCAACACATTCCTAGCATTCCTGGCCTTGCATGGCAGCAAAACACTGGGGCAGTCTGAATGCGACAGCTCTTTGCGTCTTTGTCTTGTGACTCTATGTAGAGATAAGGATCTGACACCAGGAGAGATATGTGACCTACCTAAATGTTTTCTAGCATGAGAAGGACGTTTAAGATGGTAATATGTAGAAGGCTTGAATATATTTAAACTCATATCTAGGAATTCAATACAAAATGACTTACAGTACCTTGCAAAAGTTTTTACCCCCCTTGGCGCTTTTCTTTTTCTTTTATGTATCCCCACAGTAGTAGAACATAAACTTCTTTTAAAAATATATAAAAACTGAAAAGCAGTGTGTGCCGATGCATTCACACCCTTTGCTATGTAGCCCCAACAATGACCTTCAGAGTTCAATTATGAGTTGAATAAAGTACACCTGTGTGCAGAACAAGTGTCACATTATCTCTGATATCAGGTACATTATCTCAATCAATCAATCATTTCTATAGCCCAATATCACATTACAGTTGTCTCAGTGGACTTTACAGTTTGTACAGAATATGAATACAACCCCCCAAAGAAACCCCCCAGTTAATGGGGGATAATGGAAGAAACCTCGAGGAGAGCAACAGAGGATGCTTGAAAATGCATGTGTCTATAAATAAGAAGAAGATGGATCTAGATGGATCTCAACAATCCTGTGGGAGCCATCAGAGAAGTAGTATGATGAGAATCAGGCAGGACCACAGAGACAGGTTCAGCCAGGACTCAGGATCCAGGACTCAGGATCCAGGACTCAGGACCACAGCAACAGGCACCGACACGACTCAGGATCCCGGCGTAGACAGACACCAAAAAGAAAAGAAATTTGGGGGAAGCTGGGTTATTCGGAACATGAGAGTACACAGGTACAGACAGAGAGAAGGAAGAAGTAAGGTGTCCCCCGACAGTCCAAGCCTATAGCAGCAAAACTAGGGGCTGAATCTAATCAGCCCTAACCATTGGCGTTTTTACATGTACAAAAGTGGTGGGGCACAAAAACTAGATGTTTATATATAAGCTTCTGCAGTGACGTGCAGTGAGGTTCATGGCTGGTGAGGCTCTGGCACTGACTCTTCAGGTTTACAAATATTATATTTTGACCTAAATCAAAATATTCTATTATTTTCAAAAGCTTTTTTAGTCTGATGCTTTGATTAATTTTAAACAGAACATGTAATTTTATCATTTAAACATTGGATTGTTCTCTCTTAATAAGATCCCTTTTTCAATAAAATTGTGGTCTTACCTTGACTTGAAGATGAAGTCCATGCTATCCTTCTGGACAAAAATCTCTATTACTTTTTTATAAAGTCCTCCTTATCTTCCTGTAGTTTCAAAAGTCGAATCATAAATCTAATCGATAGATTTATGATTGGAAAATGATAAAAGTAGGGTAGACATGTGGATATTATCCGGCTGAACAAAACGTGCATTTATCTAACAGGTACGTTTCCCACAGATCTTATTTCGAGCTATTTTCTAAAATCCTATGGAGAAATCTCATTGCTTTTTTGTCGAGGGAAACCATGCGCAGCTTACTTCCGGGTTTTAGGACGCGTCACTGCACCTCTCTCGTCTCCTCCTCACACACTACACTTTTCGCGGCACACATACTTACAGCCAATCAGCTCTGAATTATGTGAGATGACGTATGGTGGGTATGTCAGCTCAGTGCCCCTATGGTCATTCTTTTTTTGCCACACACATTAAATAGGAAAATACTCTGAGCATGCACAGTGTAGTTTTTACAGTCACCATTCACTTAGACAGTGAGAGGGAGGGGCATGGTCGGGTTTTGTCCCACATGGCTCAAAACGGCTCAATAGGCACACTGTAAACACTAATTAGAAGAACACAGACTAAAACAGCAATGTACAGACGAATCAGATGATTAAACATGATCTTAAAATATATTTTATATATTTTTTAATGCATTTCTTTGCATTTTTTTGTAATCATTATTTGTAAAACTTTCTGCTGACACTAGGTGGGGCTGTGCCCCACCTGCCCCTAATGACCAGTCGCCACTGGCCCTAACTATAAGCTTTATCAAAAAGGAAGGTCTTAAGCGCACTCTTAAAAACGGATAGGGTGTCTGCCGCCCGAACACAAACTGGAAGCTGATTCCACAAAAGTGGAGCTTGATAGCAAAAGGCTCTGGCTCCCATTGTACTTTTAAAAACTCTAGGAACAACCAACAACCCTGCATTCTTGGAAAACAAGGCCCTAGTAGGACAGTAGGGTATTATGAGCTCATAGATAGAAGATAGATAGATAGATAGAATCGGAGGGATGAAACCCTCTTTAATGGTCACACATGCAGAGCACACAGCACACACAGTGACATTTGGCCTCTGCATTTAACCCATCCTAGTACTAGGAGCAGTGGGCAGCTATTTTACAGCGCCTTGCTCAAGGACACCACGGCAGGGCCCAGGAGGTGAACTGGGACCTATCCAAGTAGCAGTCCACACTCCGTATTTAGGTCTGGTCGACCCTACGGCTCACAGTCCAAGCCCCTACTGACTGAGCCACTGCCGGACTGTCTTTAAGATAAGATGGCGCCTGCCCATTAAGGGCTTTGTAGGCGAGAAGAAGAATTTTAATTCTATCCTATGTTCTATAGGAAGCCAGTGTAAGGCAGCCAAAACAGGAGTAATGTGGTCCCTTTTACGAGCTCTGGTCAGTACGCGTGCTGCAGCATTTTGAATTAGCTGAAGCGACTTAACTGACGTTTTGGTACATCCTGATAATAAAGAGTTACAATAATCCAGCCTTGAAGTAACAAATGCATGGACTAGTTTCTCTGCATCGTTTTGAGGCAAGATATGCCTGATTTTTGCAATGTTACGTAGATGAAAGAAGGCGGTCTGTGAGATTTGTTTTATGTGGGCGTTAAAAGATAAATCCTAATAAAATATAACTCCAAGATTCCTTACGGTCTCACTGGAGGCCAAGTTAATGCCATCCAGAGTGAGTATATCTTTAGGTAGTTTGTTTTTCGTAAATTATTTGGGCCGAGTACAATAACTTGTAAGGTCATCCAAGTTTGTAAGTCCTTGAGGCAGTTTTGAATTGTATTTAGATGATTGGTTTCATCAGCCTTGATAGATAAATATAGTTGAGTATCATCCGCATAACAATGAAAATGTACAGAGTGATTCCTTATAATATTGCCTAACAGAAGCATATATAATGTGAACCATATAGGTCCAATCTACAAACCAATTGCACAATTTCTCTACATGTTTCCAGCTTGATATACCAGCATAATTAGTCCAAATGTATTTGGACCCGCAGAGACAGGGCAACCTTGCCGTGTGCCACGTTGAATTGAAAATCTAGGTGACCACTGATTGCCTTTCAGAACCATAGCACTTGGATTATTATATAGGATCTTTAACATAATCATACATTTTGCCCCAAAACCCATTATCTGCATTGCATGTCACAAAAATGTCCATTCTAGCCTGTCAAAACCTTTTTCAGCATCAACTGATTGTACGGCGCAAGGCGATGTTATGTCTGCTGCAAAATGAATAACATGCAGTAGTCTCCTGATATTATCTGATGAGAATCGGTTTTTCATAAAGCCTGTTTGGTCATAATGAACTAATGTTGGAAGGACTTTCTCCAATCGTCGAGCTATTACTTTGACATAAAGTTTAATTTCTGAATGTATAAGTGACATTGGTCTAAAACTTGTGCATACATTTGGGTCTTTCCCCTTCTTGTGTATGAGAGAAATTATAGCTGTATTGATAACCTTTTGGAAATGTCCTTCTTTGAGTGCTACATGAATCATTTCCAATAATATTGGTCCTAAATCAGGCCAAAACTGGGAATATAATTCTGGAGGGATACCATCTATACCAGGGGATTTGCCAAGGTTCATGTCTTCCAATGCCTCAGATCATTCTTTAAGTGTTATTTCACAATCTAAGCGATCAATATCCTCAGGGGATAGATGTGGTAAATTCAGATCCACAAAGAAATGTTCTAACTCTGCCTTTGATGTCTGTACTTGAGATGTATATAAATGTTTATAGAACTGTTCAAATTCATGATTAATACGGACTGGATCATAAAGTAAATGCCATCATTATTCGTAATTGAAGATATTTGGGCCAGCTGCTCGTTATTTCTGAGTTTACTTGCCAGCAGGGAGCTCGGTCTACTTCCATCTAGATACTCTGTGTTTCTTACCCTATGAATCAGAAATGTGGCTCTCTTGGTAAGTAGCGCATTGAGTTTGGCTTTAACTTTGCATACTGCTATTTCTTTATCTGAATTATAATGTTCCTGTAGTTCTCTAATCAGTGATGATAATGTACATTCTAGATCCACGATTGTCTTGAGCTCTTCCCTATTTCGGGTTGAGGAGTACGCTATGGCGTTGCCTCGAACATAACCTTTTACAGCGTTCCATAGACGCCTGACATCTTTGACTGAATTATAATTAAACAACATAAACTCTCTTAAGCCAATTTTAAGCTGATGACAGTATTGTGAATCTTGTAATAATGTTAAATTGAATCTCCAACTTGCAGCTCGATTATTCTCCTGAGAGAGAAAAAAATGTACATACATTGCCGTGGTGGTCTGATATTGACATATGTGATATTTCAGTATTTTGAACTAAATCTACAAGTTTAGAGGAGATTAAAATATAGTTTATCCTTGAAAATGTAAGATGCCTCTTAGAAAAGAAAGTAAACTCTTTTGATATAGGATGCCTTACTCTCCATATATCTACCAACGCATCATTATTTATAATGGTACTTAACGCTAGGTTGGCTGATGAATTGCTTTGGGTATTCCTTGATCTATCTAACAATGGATTAATTACAGCATTCATATCACCACCAATAATAATGTAATAATTGGTCCTTTCGGAAATTACTTTTGAAAGTGATTCAAAGAACGTAGGTTCATATAAGTTAGCTGCATAGCATGCGATCAAAGCTATCTTTCTATTGCAAATGACTCCTTGAAGAGAAGCAATTATTCCTTCTTGATCTTGACCTTTGTTAACAATATGTAATTTTTAATTATTGCGAATTAAAATGATTACTCCTTTAGTTTTACTGTTTGAAGATGAGTAAGCCACAACTTTATAAATATTATTCCCAACTTTATGAATATCTTCAGCTAATGTGTGGGTTTCTTGAAGAAATGCAATATCAGCATTTTTTCGACCCAAGACATCAAGACATTTTGTAATCTTTAGATTGGAGTTAAGACCGCGTACGTTTAATGAGAGAACAATTAATCTAGTCATGTGTATCAAACCAAATATACTTTGTGGACTTAGTTATGCATACAATGTCATTTAGCAAACCCTGATTGCGAATTGCCAAGATTCCCATTCCTCCATTCCCTTAATTCCCAACTTTCCTCCCTTTTCCTCACCCCAAACAAAAAACAAAAAGAGGGCCAACGAAACAATAATATGCAATATCAGCAGATAAATCATAATTTCCCTCTTTAGACTCCAACAACTCCGCTCCATTTAGCAGAGCTGTGGCACGTAGAGAAGTAAGCACGCATGCTCAACATCCCCTCTAGTGTAACAAGTTGCACAATAGTACATTCAAAGCATTAAGTGACAAAATTGATGTAACTGAGGTTTCACAAGCCCGTTCTTTTTCCAAACACCACCCCCTCCACCTTGTGTTCAATTAGTCCATTAATATAAGTCAATAATCCGCTTAATAATCATCAAAGCACATTATAACTTGAATATCAGTCACCGGTTTGTAAGAGTTCGATTATAATGAAATGAGAAGCAGTTGAACACAGGAGCGGGTTGCAGCTATCATCATACCTGGTAACTATTCAGCGGACTTGTTGCCGGTGGTCTGGCCGCCTTCCAGAGTTGGTTTGATTTGTGTTTGGTAAAAGTCCATTGCCTCTTCTGCCTTGGCAAAGGCGTAGGTAACCTTGTCAAACGTTATCAGGAATTTATCTGGGTAGACCAGTCCATAGTTCATATTAGCAGAGCGCAGGAGGCTTCTTACGGTGTTAAATTCAGCCCGTTGCTCCCGTAGTTTGGCAAGGGTCGATAAACCTATTGTTAATTTTCGCGGTACTCCCCACAAATGACAAGCCCACATATAAATAAGTCTATGACAGTCTCATCTATACAGAACAGTATGGTAAACTAATCACAGGCACACATATTTTCGGTACTCCCCACAAATGGCAAGTGCACTATAAGTTATATTTACACCCATCCTCAAATGGATCCTTGCTCTCCCTGTATTCTTCAGAAGAAGAAGAGTCGAAGCCTCCAGGTTCTGATGCGCCATCTTTTTCACTGCTGCTTGCGAAAATAATCTCCAGCGTGTCTGCAACTGTAAAGTTTCGAGCCATTTTCTCTGTCTATCTATCTCTTCCTCACAGAATAAAATACTAAAAGTGATGGAAGACACCTGTTATATATTTTTTAATTGGTGGGTAGGTCCTTAGTGATTTCTCGAGTGTCCATTGGTCACCGACATGGCTGCCGGCCGAGATTTCCTTGACGGACACACAAATCCACCAATCAAACACAGTGTAACGCCGAGTCAAGCTCCTTTGAGCAGCCCTATTGGCTGCTGTGCCCTGGTTACAGTCTAACAGGAGGTACTGCTGGAAAGCTACACTTCCAGCGATTCCGCGGTTATCTGAATCATATTTATAGTCTTTATAATCGAAAATATATGATTAAGTATGTAAAATATGCGCACCTCGACGCGCCGGCCTGTCCACGTTAATTACTTTAAGATCCCCTATTATGCAAAAATGCACTTTTTAATGTCTTGTATACATAAATATGTGACCCTGGTGTGTCAGGAGACTCACAAAGTGTCAGAAAAAAAACCCTCTCTCTTTTCCTCCTTACCCACATCTCTAAAAACGGGGGAACAACGGAGCTGATCAAGATTTGCTGCGGTCATGACGACATAACTAAAATGTGGGCTGGCTTTACGCCCACAGCCCTCTCAGAAACGTCGCTATCAGAAACAATGTGTGACGTGTTTTGGAAGTACTATGTTCTTTGTTTACATTAGCAAGCATCGCTAACACTCAGAGCTAACCTGTACTGGAGAGAATATGTGTAAATAAGCCGGATATAAAAGGTACTCACCTTGTGGTAAACCCGCGAGAGAGAAAGAGTTTGAGCTCCATACTGTTTCAGAAATAATCCTTGATGTGGTTTGGAACATAATATGGCGTTTAATCACGGCAGTGTTTAGCTGAGTATCTGGGTAGAATTCTCCTGCATGAGCTCTTTTCTTTTTTTTTTAGGGTGATCTGTTTGGTATTTTGAGCAAAACACTTCATAGACATGTTTTTTATACAATCCCCTCCAAAACTATTGGAACAGCGAGGCAAATTGCTTTATTTTTGCTGTACTTGAAAATAATTAGGTTTGACATCAAAAGATGAATATGAGACAAAAGGTCAGTATTTCAGCTTTTAACTCCAGGTATTTACATCTAGATCTGTTAAACAACTGAGAAGATAGCACCTTTGGTTTAAACCAACCCATTTTTAAAGTGAGCAAAAGTATAGGAACAGAGACTTCAAATAGTGTGAAAAGTGAATAATACTTAGTATTTAATTGCAAATCCTTTGCTTGCAATAACTGCATCAAGCCTGCAACCCACTGACATCACCAGACTTTTGCATTCTTCTTTTGTGATGCTTTTCCAGGCTTTCAGCCCAGCCTCTTTCAGTTGTTGTTTGTTTCAGGGGGTTCCTCTCTTCAGTCTCCTCTTTAGCAGGTGAAATGCACGCTCAACAGGGTTTAAGTCTGGAGATTGACTTGGCCAGTAAAAAAACTTCCACTTTTTCCCCTGATGAACTCCTTGGTGGTTTTGGCAGTGTGTTTTGGATTGTTGTCTTGCTGCATGATGAAGGATCTCCCGATCAGTTTGGTTGCATTTCTCTTTAAATTGGCAGACAAAATGTTTCTTCTGACTTCTGAGTTCATTTTGCTGCTGCCATCATGTGTTACATCATCAATGAAGATCAATGAGCCCGTCACAGAAGAAGCCATGCAAGCCCAAGCCATGACATCACCTCCACCGTGTTTCACAGATGAGCTTGTGTGTTTGGAATTATGAGCGGATCATTTCTTTTTCCACACGTTAGGCATTCCATCACTTTGGTAAAGGTTGATCTTTGTCTCATCTGTCCATAAAAATGTGTCCCAGAACTTTTGAGGCCCGTCTCTTTACTTTTTGGTAAATTCAAATCTGGCCTTCCTATTCTTATTGCTAATGAGTAGTTTGCATCTTCTGGTGTAGCCTCTATACTTTTGTTCCCAAAGTCTTCTGCGAACGGTGGATTGTGATACCTTCACTCCTGCCCTCCGGAGGTTGTTGGTGATGTTTCTTTACAGTTCTCACAATGTTTCTGTCATCAACTGCTGATGTTTTCCTTGGTCTACCAGTTTGAAGTCTGTTGCTCAGTACACCAGTGCTTTCTTTCTTCTTAAGGACATTCTAAATGGTTGTACTGGCTATGGCCAATGTTTGTGCAACGGCTCTGATGTATTTTCCATCTTCTCTCAGTTTCAAAATTGCTTGCTTTTCTCCCATAGACATCTCTAAAACTGAGAGTAGACATGAAGTGCTATTTATTGTTTGAATAATCAATGTAGCAGGACACACCTGGCCAACAAAAATCTCCTGTCAGTAACATGTTCCAATACTTTTGCTTACTTAAAAAATGGGTGGGTTTAAACAAAAGGTGCTATCTTCTCAGTTGTTTAACAGATCTAGATGTAAATACCTGGAATGAAAAGCTGAATTACTGACCTTTTGTCTCATACCCATCTTTTGATGTAAAACCTAATTGTTTTCAGTGTACAGCAAAAATAAAGCAATTGGCCTCGCTGTTCCAATAGTTTTGGAGGGGACTGTATACCTGAGACTTATAATATATGCCTAAAAATAGTATAACAGGAGACCTTTAAGTTGTCCATGGGCAGACACACACACTGTTAATATTGGGTATTTTATTTGGTTCGGGATTCCTATGAATGACTGCCCAGGAGAAACGCAGTGAAGCGTTTAAGACTGCGACTCCGCCTCCTGGTCTCAACTCAAGTTTCTCATGGATTAAGTCCAAAAAGTTCTACAATATAGGCTGAAATTAGATCTGCACCTTCCAAAGTAGGATGAATGCCATCTCCAATTATTTACGAAGCCCACATCGTTTGCTGGACACCACCAAGACAACCAGCGCTGAAATTATGACATGTCGTCATTGATCAGATTGGGGAGGGGACCAGAGAAAATTACGATGTCCGACATTGTTTTAGCATATCTACACACCGACGCCACATTAACCTTGGTGCATTCTGATTGGTGTAAACAAACATCATTACCACAGACGTGAATAACAATCCTACTGTATTTACGTTTATTCTTAGCCAGCAGTTTAAGATGCGTCTCAACGTCGCCCGCTCTGGCCCCCGGAATGCATGTGACTGTGGAGGCTTCGGTCTCTAAATTCACGTATCTCAGAATAGAGCTACCAATAACCAGAGTTGGCTTCTCAGCGGGTGCCTCACTGAGTGGGGAAAACAGTTAGATACGTGAAGGGTTGGTGGGGACCTCGTGCCGGTCCGCACCGGGTAACACAGGCTTTACTGTAGCTGAGTTACTTTCTAAAATGCGGAGCCGGCCTTCTATTTCTATGATTCCCGCCTCCAACCTAGCAACTATACTACATTTAACACATGTACCGGTACCAGTAAAGGAGGTAGAGAAGTAACGGCACATGAGACAGGTAGAGCAGGAAAGAACAGCCGAGGGTGGGGAAAGAGCCATGGCTATATATCAAGCTAAACTAGCTACCGTTAGCAGACCCGTAAGGAGTGTAAGCAACTGTGGAGTTACAGTCGCTAAGAGAAGGAGTTGTGAGTGCTTAAGCTGTAGTAACGTGTGATTACAACGTCAGGTAGCTGCCCTGATCAAGAATTTAACAAGATCGATTTACGTTAAGATAATATAAGCTATCAGCAGCTATCACTACATGCAGCAGAACAGACACACACAAATTCCTCGTACGTGTAAACCTACCTGGTAATAAACCTGTTTCTGATTCTGATGTTGTGGGGATTATCTGTATATATACCTGTTCTGAAAGCTCCCAGTCTGCCACACCGCTAAGAGAGACACCACCAAGCAAGCAAACTGCACCATGAATACTGAGGAGCTTTCAGAGTATCTGTCCACAGGACCACTTTAAGCCATACACTCCACAGAGCTGGCCGTCATGAAACGCATTCAACTTCAAGGAGCAGTTTTTAAAAGAAGAATGACATTAAATCTCATTGGATTGATGTGCCGACCCTATAGAGACACCCCTCACGAGACGTGCAGATGTATTTGCTGCAAAAGGTGACTCTACTAAGTACTGACTTTAGGGGGGGAATATTTATGCACTATTTTACCTCTTCAAACTGGTAGGCATGTTCTGTACTTAATTTACAGGTTGGAAAAAAAACACCAAGGGGGGTGAATACTTTGCAAGGCACTGTAACAATCATCATATATATATATATATATTTGTGCGGTATGTGATGGTCCGTAACAGCCTGATCCTCTCCTCTCCCTCCCCAGGTAAAGCTGTCTGTGTTCTGGTCTTATCTGAAAGCCATTGGGGTGCTTCTGTCTTGCATCAGTCTGATGCTGTTCCTCACCCATCACCTGCTCTCCCTTTTCTCCAACTACTGGCTGAGCCTATGGACCGACGACCCCGTGGTGAACGGCACTCAGCCCAACAGAAAGATGAGACTGGGGGTGTACGGAGCTCTCGGCCTGTCTCAGGGTGAGGAGCGGTAACGGATGCACAATACAGATGTGACAAAGCAACCAATGCCAGATCAATCTCTAGCTGTAGCTTGTTTGCTCTTGATTGCCAAATAGTATCCATGTGGATTTTTGAATAAGCTTGTAGCGTCCAAAATCAAGAAGAAATCAAACTGAAAATGAACTCCAAATAAAGCTGCCGCAGGGGTAAATGATCCAAGTCCAGGCAAAAGTCCTTTCTGTGCATTTTATTCTGCATCACTCTCCTAAGGCCTCCTTTTGCTTTCCCTGCTAAAAAAACATATGCCATACTGGTGCACTCCTCCCACCAGCACTTGTGTCCAATATATACAATTACACCAGGTGCCCAAATCACTCAGTGCCCAAAGATGCATTCAAAACAAAGCATAAATAATGACCATAAACAATAATATGCCATAATGGCTCTTACAAAGCTATTCGCAATTTCACGACACTGAGAACAACATAATTCGACCACTTTTGCTGCATTAGGATCAATTCTATAAACCTCTGAAAATGCCTTCTTAATTTGCTTCATATTGATCTGGTGGGCCTTCATAAAGAGCGGAGAAGAGCATTAACAAATGATGTTTTCCTCAACATCGTGTGTTTGTGACTGGTAGATAGATAATAGTTATATATGATTATGATATTCTGAGAAAACATTGAAAAATTATCAACCCCTGACGTTCTCTCTAGATTAACTTCATTTGCACTTCATCTCACTTTAAATGAATCAAATATTTTTTTAAACAGAAAGATTAAATGTGATGTTTTAAGACAGCAGGGGATGTGTATTTAAGAGTCATACAGCACATACAGTAGGAATCATCGCACCCAATGAAGCTCAATACTCTTTTGTAGGTGTGGCAGTTTTCGGATACTCCATCTCCATATCCATTGGGGGCATCCTGGCCTCCCGCTGCCTACACAATTCCATGCTGTATGACGTCCTGCGCTCACCTATATCTTTCTTTGAGCGAACCCCAAGCGGCAACCTGGTGAACCGCTTTGCCAAGGAGATGGACACCATTGACTCAGTGATCCCCAGCATTATTAAGATGTTCATGGGCTCCATGTTAAACGTGTTGGGTTCTTGTGTGATTATCCTGATCGCCACACCGCTGGTAGCTATCATAATTCCTGTTCTCGGCCTGCTCTACTTTTTTGTGCAGGTTAGTTGGAAGTTGACATATGACATAACAATAGTTGTCTTTCTTTTTATACATTTTGCGCAAAAAAGTATGTTTTTTTCTGTCTGGTTTATTGATTAGACTAAATGTGTCTCTATCCTTCCTCCGTCCAGAGGTTTTATGTTGCGTCATCTCGCCAGCTGAAGCGTCTGGAGTCGGTCAGTCGTTCACCCATCTTCACCCACTTCAATGAAACTCTGCTGGGCACCTCTGTCATCAGAGCCTTTGGTGAACAGGAACGCTTTATCTGTGAGAGTGACCTGCGGGTGGACCATAACCAGAAGGCTTACTATCCCAGCATAGTAGCCAACAGGTTGGGGACATTAAGGACTCATTCTTACTGAATGTACTACCTGCTGGAAACAGTCTTCCCACTGATTGCATACACTGTGCCTTAGTTGGCACCATGGTCTTATTTCCTTGTTGGGTCTGTTTCTGTTAAGGTGGCTGGCTGTTCGCCTGGAGTTTGTAGGAAACTGCATCGTGTCATTTGCTGCTTTGCTTGCTGTCATGGCCAGAGAGAGCCTCAGTCCAGGCATCATGGGGTTGGCTATCTCTTATGCCCTCCAGGTAAACACTCTTTTTGACTTTTACGCAGAGATGGAGTACTCGAGTCCTGGACTCGGACTCGAGTGCCGATTTTCGGGACTCATGACTCGACTCGGACTCGCGCACTGATTGACGCGGACTCGAACTTGTGAATTCTCGCGCACCTTGACACTGACTTGTGAATTCTCGGATTCGACTTGTACATTAACGCTCCGACTTGGACTCGGATTCGAGCAAGTTTTGTCTCGAGTCAGATGTACTCTGTCCTGGCGTGTGCACCTGCGAGGCAAGTTCACGTACTGGGCCCCGCTATTCCAGTCTACAGAGTCCAGAGACACACCCTGCATCGTGCTTTATGCTTTCACACATTCTGCTTCCACATTGGGAAAGAGCAGCGCAAAATGCTCGTTATGTGGAAACAAGATCGAAGAGAAGGCTCCGTAACACATTACTCTAAGGATCGAGTTCAGACATATAGGTAGGCTGTCTTACACTATCATCAGAGTAATGTGATCAAATCAATAAATAAAGATTCAGCCGATAACACGAAAGCACATGGCTACTTAACTGCAGAATGTCGTCATTTTGCATGTTAAGTAGCCATGTGCTTTCTGGGGCTTAATCTTTATTGATATCATTTAAACATTCACTATAATAATTGTAGCATCCCCGGCTGAATGATGGTCAGACTCTCTAACCGATGGTATCTGTTTTATTGCACACCCTTGCTTGTATACAATCATTACCAACGTAAGAGCTTGTGCCTTTATCAGCGAGGTGCTAAAAACCCAATGCAACTATTTAGTATATATTAATTTAATATATTTATTTATTCGTAATCTATGTGTGTCAAGTGTTTACACTGCTCCGTTGTCCATTAACTTCCGGTAAAAGTTCCTTCAAAATAAGAGTCCCGATCTTATTACTATCAAAATAAAAAACTTTACCATAGGAACATTTGAAAGTTGGCATACAAATATAATCACATCTCTAAAAGGTAACACTTTTTAAATATAGTTAGACATATTTAAGGTCATTTACAATAATAATAATATTAATATTAGTAATAAGCTTTATATTTGTATAGCACCTTTTATACAAGAATTATAGCCAAACTCGCTTCACAGCAGTTCAATGGACAAATTAGTATAAAATGACAGGATAAAAGCAATGTAGAGGAGCTACAGCTACATTTCAACACATATATCCACTAAGATTAATACATGAAGACTTGTGACTCTGACTTGGACTCTTCTTGGGTGACTCGGACTTGGACTTGAACACAGGTAATGATGGCTCTGACTCGACTCGGACTCCTTGGATGACTCGGACTCGAACACAGGTAATAATGACTCGGACTCGACTCCGACTCTCCCTAGGTGACTCGGACTTGGACTCGAAAAGTGGGGACTCGAGAGTGACTTGGACTCATGAATTGGTGACTTGACTACAACACTGCTTTTACCTGAGATAAAGTATTTTTTCTTCATGAATTCCAGTACCAATTTAACAACCAATGTTGAAGAGAAACTATTAAATGATTGGTCGGTGGCATTTCTAAAAAAGACACAAAACCTTTGGTTGTTACTTTTTAATTCTGCATGTTTTTGTTTCTTCTCTCTATTTGTCATTCCTCTGTTGTATGTGTAGCTGACTGCCTCTCTAACCTGGCTGGTGAGGATGTCCTCTGAAGTGGAGACCAACATAGTGGCTGTGGAGAGAGTGAAAGAGTACAAGGACACAGAGAAGGAGGTACAAACATGGGATTTTTTTGACATCTCCTTGCTTCTTCTTGGTGCTAGATAGAACCTACAATTTAGGATTAAAGAGAGAGGAAACTTCTAAATGATACAAGTTGTTTAATTTGATACAATTAAGTTAATGATGATGACCTCAAGGCCACACACAACACACTTACATGCTGTACCATACAACCTTCATTTACAATTTGTTTCTATACACGCACAGACACATACCTGTAAGTGTGTGTGTGTGTGTGTGTGTATATATATATATATATACTCATCACCTGACCTGTGTGTGTGTGTGTGTGTGTGTGTGTGTGTGTGTGTGTGTGTGTGTGTACATATTTAACATTTCTGTCCTCTGACCACTAGGCAGAGTGGGAACAAGAGACCTCCAGCCTCCCCCCGGGGTGGCCCACTGAGGGCTGCATTGACATGAGGGGCCTCTGCCTGCGTTACCGCCAAGATCTGGACCTCGCCATTCGCAACATCACCATCAACATCAGCAGCGGAGAGAAGGTGTGCTTTACATCACTACACTGACAGCAGGGGGCCACTCACAATGCTCATATTGATTGTGGGTGAATTCAGGGGTCGTGTTTGATAGAATGTCACTGTACTTGGGTGATATGACGGATAGTGTTGGACAGTATAAGACTTTTATTTGCATTTTCTCTGTGTTGAGTTATGCATGTGAACAGTGTCTCCGGCCAGTAACCTTTGCTGTTACGTCTTTCTACAAGGTGGGGATTGTAGGGCGCACTGGAGCGGGGAAATCCTCCCTAATGCTGGGATTGTTCCGTATCATCGAGGCAGCGGAGGGCCACATCTTTATTGATGGGGTTGACATTGCTCAGCTGGGCCTCCATGAGCTTCGCTCCAGAATCACCATCATACCACAGGTCAGTGCAGAGAGGACACAAGAGGTTTGGATTTCAATTTGAATGTTCTGCAAGGGTTTGAAAATCAATGCTGGCCCAAAGTAAACTGAATATAGTTTTCCCAAGCAAAAGAAAAATACATTGTCCTAATTCAAAGGGGACACTTCCTTTTAGGTCTGTCTTTTGACACATGATTTGTTTAATCACATTGTAGGAAGTGTAGCTTTGAGGCCTTTATAGCAACCTTCCAAGGAAAGGGGCGAGAATTGTGGCCCCCCTCATCTGAGAAATCTAGATAACAAAACAGTTGGTCCAATTGAATTTAATTGAATTTAATTTATTTATTTAAAACAAGGGACATTAATCAACATATTAAAAACATGTAAAAGTACTCGAATTAGCCAAAGGCTAGTTTTCACCGATAGTCCCTTTGCCAGATGGTGATAGGCATCCTAAAAGCAAGAATACAAATACCACTACATTGTTATACCAAAAAATGTACATATTTACAATAGACGACATCACTGAATACAGGTAAGGAGCTAGTCATGATAATAAAGAAAACATTCACAATACGCACTCACACACACACCTACACCCACACATCAGTGCTGACACTGTTGATTATTAATGAGCCACTTTTTAACACTGTGCAGAGGCATGACAGGGGGGGCGCGAGAGACCAGGAGGAAAATCGTTATTAAAAATAAAAAAGATTAAAAAAAAAAAATCATAATTTGAAAAATGATTGATTCGAAAATAATATGATACAGTACTATTACGTCTGGGTCTCTGTGTTTCATTAAAGCTAGGCTCTGTGTGTGTGGAAAGAGCCATTTTGTGTGCGTGCACGAGCGAGATAGAGAGCAGAGCACACCAGTACCGGAGATCGTTGTTGTTAGCTTCTGGTGCTAGCGAGCTACGCTAACGGATATAAGGAGTTTTTTCAACAACAAAGTGGAGGAGAGTCCTCTCCTGTCAGACTGAGAGGCTCAGTGAGCTAAAGGACTCTCTCAGTGTTTAGATAGTTAACTTTAGTCTAAGTTATCTCAGTGGGTCTCAAACATTTTGGTCACCATTAATGTAAACAATTATTTCCGAGGCACACGTTTATATGATCATTATAGTTATAAAAAAATAAGAGAATAAATGAAAAACAGGTATGAAATACTATATGACAGTAAAAAAAGAGAATAAAGTTTAAAAGGGTGATTTGTAAAATATCCATAAAGAAAAAGAACATCTGCTTAAAGTTCTGTTTCATATGGGTGTTGAGAGAGGTATCCATAGATCTCTTCATTTTGCTCTCAAAGTGCACCAGATTGATGCTTTTAACTTCAATATTTAAAAATAAATCTTCCCAGGGGAGCTTGCCCCCGGACCCCCCTATGTGAGGTCCACACACCACCTATAAAAATAGCACTTTACCCCTGCTTACACCTATATGCCGTGAGCTGATTATCGAGCCTTCATTGTAACAGTCGCGGGTACACTGTGTATTTGCGTGGGGAGTGTTGCAGTAGAACATTCCACTGTAGCACCGGTACATTAATGGGAAACCCTAAATGTTTGAGCACCCTCTATGAAACGTCAAGCTAGCCCACAGCACCCCCAAAAGAAATCTCTGGCGCCGCCACTGAGCCTGACTATTTGTGTTGGGGGGGCCCGACTTTTTTTTTTCTCCAAAGGGGGGGGCCTGACAGAAAAAGTTTGAGAACCACTGCGTTCAATGAAAAGACAGCCTGGCTAAATGCACTTTTCCTAAATGGGATGGTGCAGAGACTTAAATCCCTCCCCCTCTTCACAGGACCCAGTGCTGTTTTCAGGCTCCCTGAGGATGAACCTGGATCCTTTTGACAGCTACTCTGATGAGGAAGTATGGAGAGCTCTGGAGTATTCACATCTCAAGAGCTTCGTATCCGGCCTGCCAGACAAACTCAACCATGAGTGTAGTGAAGGAGGAGAGAACCTCAGGTAACTGATTAATATGCAGCCATGCCAACTAGCAAAAACTCAGCTCGGCTGCAGAGAGAACAAGGCATTTGTTTGAATCTGGCTTGTGAAAGTGAAGTAAGTAGCCAATAGGGGAATCATCACCTACACTGTTCTCACTTGGCAATTAATTCCATTTACTTCTACTTGGCTTTTTTATTTATACAGTTACGATCAGGGAAAGTCAAAAGCATTTCTCATTGAAAGCTTTTCTCTTTCCTGGTACACCTGTAATGTGAAACATCTGCAGGTTGTGTTGATTTTTTTTTATTTGGAATTGGCTCTAACAATGCCATCAGTGCCGGGCTGGGACAACAAGTCAGGCAGGGAATAATACACCCAGCCAGGCCACTACCAGTTTTTTGTTTTTTTCGGGACATAGGTTACTATTTTTAAAAATCTGGTAACCTATCCATGTGAACATGTTTTAAGTGGGGGTGGACCTCAGATCCTCTAGAGCAGGGATGGGCAAATGGCGGCCCAGGGGCCTGAGGAACAGCAGAGTGTCTTAGCTAGGTTCAAGTTAGACAACTACAATTACATACAATACATGCAATTTGTGTGTTTGTGTATGTTCCAAGTGAATCTGCGGCCCCCTGGTGGCCAGTACATACATTATGTGGCCCCCACCACCATCCAAGTTGCATGCTCCCCTTGGAAGTTTTTATTTTTTATTTTGGAGGTAAATGCATCAATCTGGTGGAATTTGAAGGGAAAATAAAGAGAATAGATCTATGGAAACACCCATATGAAATAGACCTGTATACATTTCAATAATCCTAAAATCGTAAGAACATGGCCATAACCAATAACATACCATATCCAATATGAAAAAACATTGAAACTTGTTTATTTATTTATTTTTGGTTCATTTATAGTTGTGAGTGTGTCTCCTGAATCAGCCTCTCCCCTCTCCCTCCTCTCCCTCCTCTCCCTCCTCTCCCTCCTCTCCCTCCTCTCCCTCCTCTCCCTCCTCTCCCCCCTGCTCCTCTGTGACGCAGCAGGAAAGACTAGTTTTAGCTCTCAACAAGTTTTGTAAGTTTATCTTATCTTATTTCACCTAGCTAACATTTTATTTTTGTATTCATGCATATTTTACTAATCTCTCCCCTTTCAAATAAATATGTGTTTACATGAATGGTGACCAAACTGTTTGAGACCCACTGAGATAACTTGGACTAAAGTTAACTATCTAAACACTCAAATAGTCCTTTACCTAACTGAACTGTAGTTACCTGAGCCTCTCAGTCTGACAGCAGAGAGCTCTCCTCCACCTTGTTGTTGAAACAGCCTCTTATAGCCGTTAGAGCAGCTAGCTAGCACCAGATGCTAACAACAACAAAACACGTACACTCACTCGCGCCACACATACCGACACCCTGCCGAGCTTGATTGACACACAGAGACCCATCGAGGGCTTTAATGTATGATCGGTGTGACAGTGGCCATGTCGGCAGGCCACATCATGTAGACAGCCAGTCCCCCTGTGTGAGGCAGGCCCACATTTACGCAGCGTCCTGTTCACAATACATACAAAAAAAAACTGCCATTAATAAATGACTGTCAGAAATCCTAAGTATCTGTTGGCTTATGGAAGCATGTGTGTTTCCCACCAGTGTAGGTCAGAGGCAGCTGCTGTGTTTGGCCCGAGCTCTGCTGAGGAAGACCAAAATCCTGGTTTTGGATGAGGCCACAGCTGCTGTGGACATGGAGACAGACAACCTGATCCAGTCCACCATCCGCTCACAGTTTGACGACTGCACCGTCCTCACCATCGCTCATCGCCTCAACACCATCATGGACTACTCCAGGTAGAGTGAGTGAGTGAGTGAGTGAGTGAGTGAGTGAGTGAGTGAGTGACTTTTGCTCCTCGTACTGTGACAGTTCATCAGTGTTCTGATCCTCTAGGGTCCTGGTGTTGGACAAGGGAGAGATGGCAGAGTTTGACACCCCTTCCAATCTCATTGCTCAAAGAGGAGCGTTCTACAAAATGGCCAAGGACGCCGGGCTGTTGTGAAGCAGGAGGCTCCTCACTCTGTCCAGAATCGCCTCTGAGCCACCACAGCTCCTCTGCCATCCTGCAATTAGGTCCTGAAATAAAGAGGGACAGGGAGATAAAGTGAGGAGTTGTTCTACACTTTGGAACAACTGTGTTTGACTATTAAAGCAAGGGTTTTAATGAGAACAAGGGTTTTAGTTGGACCTGCTCCAACACTGCTGGTTTTGGTAAGCAATACTGAAGTCAGAAGATGACATAAAGTATGTTGTCTTGTAGATACAAAATCATATAGTGCCAAAGACTGCCTTCAAACATCCCAGTTGTTTTCAAATGCAGATGTCCCAGTTCCATAATATATAGTTCGAACGTACAACATTTCCTCCATATTAATCATTTGGACTATGCTGTTTTTTACAGTTACTATTGAAGAAATCAACTACTTTACAGTTTCATGCTAACAGTACCACCTGTAACCTGCACTCAGTGTAACGGATAAGGCAGGCATTATCATATCATTTCTTATTTGAAGGAAAATATAAAACATCCAAGAGCTTTTCTGTAAAGCAGGTGTCGTAGGGCACATTAAAGTTGACTCAAATCAATTTATAATTAGTAGCGAGTGGAACTGGGACTCAGCTGATTCTTGGACCTTATAGCTACCAAAGCTAGCTGAAATAGGGCAATGCACTTGTTTCTTATAGTTGAATGTAACATCAGTTGGAGTGATTCTTCTGAGAGAGAGGAGTGTTTTGCGGTTGTCTTATTTTCAGAGCATCCTCACAACGATGTGGCTGTGTGAGGAGCAACACAAGGTGTGCCAACTGATTGGTCAGAAACAATAGTTGCGCTGATGATGTGACAGGAAGGGAAGGCTTGTGACATTGAACATCATCGCATAAAACACAACCATTGCAAAACCTCTGGGAAACTTTTCGATAGATAACACTGACTGTTACTTTACATCCACCACTGATTGTATTTATTGTGTGTTTGTGTTTAATCGACAACAGCTTTAAATGTATGTGTTCATGCAAGTTGCTGATAAGGTCAGAGACTTTTTTAAGTGAATTCTAATGAGGTGACATTGTACTGAATGTACACAAAATGAATGCTTATAATCTCTTAATGTTCATTTTGTCGTTTTATGTACCCATTATAAATATTTGTATTGTGACTGACAGCAGTTTAGAAGTTGATTCGACAGGGTTTTTTACATTTCTGTTTTGGTGATAGTTATTTTGACCGTTTTGATAAGATGCTGACATGGAGAAATAAATTCCCAGTTTAGAGTGTGCACGAGGTAGCAGTTTGATGCTCTGAGAAACTGGTTATAGTAAAAAAAAAAACATTCAAGTTCAGGTCAATGAATCTTAAAAATACACAGCAGAAAGTAATGATGTAAGTGCATTGAGCTACTGTACTGTATATTGTTATGATGTATCACTATAAAGACGTTACTACTTTGCACTGCTGTCATTAAAAGAACATTACCTTGAAAAACAAATTCCTCCCTTCCTGATTCCATTTCGAAACGTGTAACTACATTTGTATGTTATTATGGCAAAGCCAACCTACATACAAGACATAATGTAGGGTGCAAATGTAAGAGGCTGTGCCAGTTATAGAGCCCTTTGTTTCTAATAGGAACTGAAAACCATATGAAAAATGTTTGCACTCACTTCATTGTCACTGTAATAACTTGATCTAATGTATTCAATTCAGAGGGAAATCATTCTGAAATTAATTAAGATTCATCTTAAAAGTTTGCCATAGTGTGCACATACTGTATAGTCTCATGCTGTGTGTGATTCCAATGCAATAAATAATCTTTTTCCTCCATTGACTAGATTCCCATAGTCACTGGTGGTTAGGCTGGTTTGTTAGTGTGAGGCTCCTGGATGATGACTGTTACCAAGTTATGATTGTGGCATTGTGAATGTAGTATGTGGGAACATTTGGAGGCACATATGGGATCTGTGTCATTCTTTAGTCTTGGCCTTTAAAAGTTATGCTTCTGGTGAGCATTTTTGTTTTACATATGTATGATTAAAGGAGTATATTAAAAGTTGTATTTATGCGCATCTTCTTCATTTGCGTAATCAGCTTTAAAATATTAGACATGTTGCATTAGTAAAACATGTTATATTAAAGTGGACCTATTATGCTATATTGGAAAAAATATATTGTAGGGCCATACCTATACAAAACATGTCTGTGAAGTTTTTTGCTTAAAATACCAAACCCATTGTAGCCATCCCTCATACTGCTCATACCCCTCTTTTGCAGCCCTGTTAGAGAAACGCGGATTTTGGGTCCTTAGCTTGAAAAAAAAAAAAAGAGGAGCCGGAGCTAATGCCTGATCAGAATTCTACCGGAGATAAAGTTAAATTCTGCTGTGATAAAACGCCATCCTGTTCTAAACCACGTCAAGGATTATATCTGAAACAGTATGGAGCTCAAATGCTTTTTCTCTTGCAGGTTTATCACAAGGTGAGTTCCTTTTTATATTTCCTGCTTTTTAAACACATGTGCTCTCCAGTACAGGTTAGCTCTGAGTGTTAGCGAGGCTTGCTAATGTAAACAAAGACGAGATTACGTCCAAAACACGTCAGGCATTGTTTCTGATAGCAACTTTCTGTGGGTCCGCTGCCGATTTGACGTCAGATCGGCAGCAAATCTGTATCCGCTCGTTGTACACCCGTTTTTAAAAGATTTGGGTACGGAGGAAAAGAGAAAGGGTTTTATTGTCTGACGCTGCGTGAGTTCCCCGACGCACCGGGGACACATATTTATGTATAAAAGACATCACAAAGTGCATTTTGCATGATAGGTCCCCTTTAAGAAAGACATATATACATTTAGCTAAATTCAATAAATGGTTGGCAACAACCTTTCTGTAGTCATCTAATTTTAAGGTGAAGCTCTTTGTACATTTCTTAAAACTAGAGAGCTTTGTTTAATTGACAGCAAAAACCATATGGAAACCAAGTTGAGGCAAAGATTTGCAATCCTTTTTACAAAACCTATAAGATCATAATTCAACGATTGTAGTTGAAACTTATTTCATGGATTCAGTGTGCAAATGTTATATCAGTTCATAATATATATTTTTACATTTATACATTTATGTATTATTAATCTAATATTATTTGTTTTAAATTCTAAATCGAAAAACATCTGCGCCATGTATGAATAAGAGAGAACGTGATAAAGCATCGGAGGCGGGACTCTGCTCATTCCTTTGAAAGCTGCTCAGTGGCGCATTAAGCCAAAAGGGCCTGACGCTGTCGAGAGAATGTACCCGAATGTGGGCCCATATTGCAAATCAAAACATGTATTGACTACTAATTACCAAAAATCGCAGTTCTATCTCCTGTTATTAATGCATTCAAATGGCCCCGAATGGCCCGCCACGAACTTCCGGGAACTATCTGAGTTTCCATTAACCACGTGACGATCAAGCATTTTGGACTTCCGCTGTCGCAACTCTTTAGGGCTCTGGGTTAAAGTATTTGTGACGCCCAATGACATTATGGGCCCACATGGGTATTTGTGGGCCCATGACGTCATTGGGCGTCACAATGACGTCATGGGCGTCGTGACGACAACATGGACGTTGGGGCGGGAGTGGGTCAGTGGTTCAGGGACTGGACTTTGGACCGAAGGTTTGCCGGTTCATGTCCCCGATCAGACCCGATCGGACCAAAAAATACGGAGTGTGGACTGGTACTGGAGAGGGGCCAGTTCACCTCCTGGGCCACTGCCAAAGTGCCCTTGAGCAAGGCACCTAACCCCCAACTGCTCACTGGCGCCGGCTAGACTGGCTGCCTCCGCTCTGACCTCTCAACTGCATGTGCATGTGTGCATATAACTGTGTGTGTATTTGTATGTGCATGTTCTAAAAAGTGTGTACTGTATGACCTGTATAAAAACGCATGTGTGTGTACAACAGAGTGGAAACTGAATTTCCCCCTCGGGGGATTAATAAAGGTCCATCTTCTCTTCTCGTCTTCTTGTAGTACCCTAGTTTGGCCACTACGATCATTTGCTTCAACGTCCGGCGCACCGGTGGGCTTGGTAGGAACCAGAGCCGTTTAGGTAGGAACCAAAAGACGACAAGGAGGAGTGATGACTGCGCACTGAACTCAGTTTCCCAACATCCTTTGACCAAGCCCCCAGGAAGTGCGCCGGACTCTGAAGAGAATATTCGTTGTGTCCAAACGGCGGTACTACAATTTCCGTATCATTCTGTGACGTCATTGGGCCCAGAAATACTTTTTCCCATTGACTAACATTGGGAAAGAAACGTCTGTAAATCAGCAGATAATTTTTTTTAAACTAAATAAACTACCCAGTATGTACTATTGTATAGCCCTTATTATAATCATTAGGTCTTTAAAGTTGTAAAATGCACTAAAAGCCGAATCTAGATTTATTTTCTGTCTCCATTCATTCTACTGAGCCGAGAGTGGGAGCTCGGGGGGCGGGGCTTAAGGGGCGCATGCTCTGTGAGTGCACATACGGGTTCTTCTGCTCTGAAAGCTAGGCATGACGGGTAATCTGTGACGTTTCGCTCTCTCAAAAGTTGGGCCATTTTGTCATCATGCGCCAATGAGCAGCTCTCCTAGGAAAGAACGAGATCCCGCCTCCGACGCTGTCCATCTAGCTTAGGAAGCTTCCTAACGGAGTGAAATGACCCGGAAGTACCTCAGTGGCAGCCATGATAAGTGCCGTTCGAGTTCTCTAGATGATAGGAAAGGAGGTTTCAAACTTCCTTTATAACCTCCGTTAACTTAGGAACCACTGGACCTCCCTTTACGAAAGGAGAGGAAAAAATGCTGCCCCACAATGCCTTGCAGCCGCAGTATTTGCCGTCACACAACATTCGGCCGTTCACGGAAACAACCGATTATGACCGAGAAATGATATCATGAAAGTTACGGTGCTTATTAAGCTTTTTAAAACGGTAACTTGCCAAAGTGCTTTGTTTTGAACGTTCATCAGTATTATAATCAAAAAGAGAAATATGAACGTTAGTTTTTACTTAAATGATCAAATAAAGTCAACATTTCACAGTCTTTACTGAGCTGTGTGGGGTTTGTTCAACTTTTAAAAGATGTTTGAATGGTGATATACACAGTGATAGATGTTAAGGACTAACGTTTATAATAAATATTTGTATTGATTTTAAGATATTTTCATAATTCATACAATCATACGTATTGGGATCATTTGTATTAATGTGGACCGGAGGGAGAGCGTGACGAGCATAAGTTTCATTTTCCTTTTTTATTTCAATTCCAACTTTGGTCATGAAGAATATGTTTCTCTGTTGTCCACGTTCATAAAGCATAACACAACAGCATCAGAGCACGGTGCAGAGTCTCTAGATGAGTTTACAGTAGTCCATCGCTCTTATTACATCCATGTTGTAGTCCGCTGTATAGAAAACTGTAGTTTCCCCACAGCAGCAGACGCACATTTATGACATCCGCTTGCGCATCATAAATACGTCGGATAGTGAAAGTGCAGTCGGATTCTCTAAAGTACCGCAGTCTCTTCTCCTAAGTCCTTTTGAATTCTCCTATCCACTATCCCTTAACCCCGTGACGTGTCACACAGAGGTCAAGGGATAGACGATAGGGATAGACGTTAGGAGCTGATTTGTGGACTATTCGACCGCAACCCCGGTTTGTGGGGAAGGAAATGGCGGCGATGGATGAAACTGGATTGCTTTTGCGCTATTAAAACGGGAAAAAAGCAGTTTTTTCCCCTTATCACGGTTCATCAAATGTAATGCAAGACGGCAGCGTTAATCTCCTGCTACAGATAACAGGACTACAGGACTAAAGGTAAACCAGCAGCAGCACCACTGTCACTGACCCTCTCGCAACCATAAGCCTGCATGAGCTACTGTAAGAGAAATGGTGAAGCTAGCTAGCTAACTGAATGCCTCCGTCTTTATAGAGTTTGTATCCAAACAATGCAGCGTTCAAAGCGACAACTACAAATATGAAACACTAGCTCACCCGTACACAACATGTTAGGTGTAATCTTTTACAATAAAAGAGTTAGAAAATACACAGGGCAGGGAGGCAGTGAACGCTACACAGGGCAGTACACGGTACACAGCAGGAATACAAGTAATTTGCTAAAGGAGAAAAATCGATACATACACAGGTTATTAGCTTAAATCAGGGGTGTCAAACTCAAATACACAGTGGGCCAAAATAAAAAAAAACGGTACTAGTCGAGGGCCGGACTGGTTCAATGTTTATTGCAAAACTTATTGAAATTAACTTATTGCACATATTAAACCTGGACCTAACAAAGCTTAAATGATTGCCTATAAAAACAACATTAAACATTAAATAATCAGTTGCATTAATTTCTTATGGCTCTATCTGCAGCTTTTCCGGAGTCATTTCTTATGATTACATTTCTCCACAGGCCAACGACAGCTTCAAAAAAACTATTTCCCTCAAAGAAAAAAACAAACATGCCCTTTTTGTCGCAAGAAAAAAAGTGCAGAAGGAAACATCCATTTAAACTCAGTTTGCTGCTCTGTGATGCTAGTTTAAAGTGGACCTATCATGCTATATTTGAAACATATATTGTAGGGCCATACCTATACAAAACATGTCTGTGAAGTTTTTTTTTCAAAATACCAAACAGATCGCCCTCGTACTGCTCAAACCCCTCTTTTGCAGCCCTGTTAGAGAAAGGAAGATTTGGGTCCTTAGCTTGAAAAAAAAGAAAGAAGAGGAGGCGGAGCTAATGCCTGATCAGAATTCTACCGGAGATAAAGTTAAATTCAGTTGTGATAAAACGCCATCCTGTTTAAACCACGTCAAGGATTATTTCTGAAATAGTATGGAGCTCAAATGCTTTTTCTCTAGCAGGTTTATCACAAGGTGAGTTTTTTTTTTATTTCCTGCTTTTTAAACACATGTGCTCTCCAGTACAGGTTAGCCCTGAGTGTTAGCGAGGCTTGCTAATGTAAACAAAGACGAGATTACGTCCAAAACACGTCAGGCATTGTTTCTGATGGCAACTTTCTGTGGGTCCGCTGCCGATTATTCCGGGCTGACGTCAGCTCGGATGGAATCTGTATCCGCTCGTTGTACTCCCGTTTTTAAAAGATTTGGGTACGGAGGAAAAGAGAGGGTTTTATTTTCTGACGCTGCGTGAGTTCCCCGACGCACCGGTGACAAATATTTATGTATAAAAGACATCACAAAGTGCATTTTGCATGATAGGTCCCCTTTAAGCCAGATACTTGGCATCTCATCTTGGGTGCAAGTTCATCAATGTTTGGGGTCAGGCTCTGAGCTGAGGAAATCCTCAGGATTGAGTGAAGGTGTGCGTGCAATATACCGGCGGGCCAGATCTAATAGTAATTAAAAATTATCCTGCGGGCCGAAATTAAATCCACCAAGGGCCTGATTTGGCCCCCGGGCCTTGAATTTGACACATGTGGCTTAAATCTACAGGCTATGGTTATTACCTTATACGCACAGTCTATGTTTACTACCATGTACAATCTGGTTAGAGCACGTTTGCATTAATGTTTTCTCCCAAATTTGACTGATTCTGCTAACATGATAAACATAGAAAAACAGGTATAAGTTACTAATTCAAGGCTGGCCTGATTTTTTTCAAACTACCAAAATTAATGTGTAATTTATTAACCATCATGAGAATTGAAATAAAAGTGTAATTAAATGTTTGATTGCTTCACTGTTCTGTCCACAATGACGATTAATTCTAATGATTGCAGGTAACTATTTTAATAAAAAAATACTTTATGCAAAATATTCACAACTTGTTCAACTTTCAAACATGTTGAATACAAAACGTAGCTTAAAGGTGGGGTAGGTAAGTTTGAGAAACCGGCTCGAGATACACTTTTTGTTATATTCCATGGAATGCTCTTAACATCCCGATAGCAATGAATATCTTAAAGGAGAGGTGTCATGGCCATTTCCACTGATCATAATTCCATTGTTGAGGTATACTAAAATAGATTTATACTGTGCATTTTTCCAAACTCACATTGGTTTCGCATACAGCATCTCTGTAAAGTGTGTGTATTCAGCAGTATTCACTCTCCACTAAACGGCTCGTTGCAGCTCTTGACCCCCCTCCCTGTGAGCCCAGTGTGCTCCGATTGGTCAGCTCGGGCACTCTGTTCTGATTAGTCAACCACCAGAGAGGCTCCGCCCATGTCTAACACAGTGTTTTTTCGGCTCTGAGCGGAGCGTCAGTTTAAAAAATGGCGTCAGTACAGCCGTATATGTATGAACCGGAGTAGCTACTGGCCATTCCTACGTCACGATACCCAGGAAGTAAACAATGGACAATGACGTATCTCCAACGAGACGTTTTGGGGAGGTATTTTCTGTGTTAGAGTTTTACTCGCTACAGGGTGTACTTTGAGGGTTTTGACTCTGCACACCGTTTACATGCATAAAAACCTTCATAACACACAAGGGGACGGGTAATAACCGGAAAAGCATGACATGTGTCCTTTAAGTGCTTTGACAAAAAATCCATAAAAAAATGTCATCTGTGGAAGCCGTAGTACTGTAAAAAGCACGACCAATCATCTCAGCCGGCCCGGCTAAAATAACTGGATGGCCTACCTGCCTGTCAGCCTTCCATCTGTGCACAAACTTATCTCGTGCCCTCATTGGTCATGTGCGCGTTCGTGTGTGTTGGAGGAGGGGCTCTGTAAGGAAGTGGCAGATTTTTTCCGGTTGTGTATTTTCAAATTCTACCGCACTCGAGCTGGTTTCTCCAAAATTACCTACCCCACCTTTAAGGAACACCACCCAAATCAGTAATCCCCCTAAAATGTCAATTTAGACATTTTACAACAGTATGCGTAAAATGTGCTTTAGCTAGTTATTTCATAAGATGGGAAATGCTTGATAAACACCCTTGTTTACATGCGTTTGTTGACCACGACCGGTTGTTATTAAAGGCCACATGGTCCATCACTTTAAATGTTTTGGCTGCAAGGTATTGTGGGATGGCATTGAAGCACCAGAACGCCGCTCAAGCACTTCAGAAATTGCAGTACCCATTAGGAGCCGTACACATGCCGCAGTTTCTGCGTGGCTGTGTCTTCAGTTGAAAGCCCAGTGGCGATCTGTTCATCTGTCATACTGATCATACAGTCAATAACTTTGTTGTTATTAGCATCTGGTTAGCTAGCTATGCTAACGAATATAAGAAGCTTTTTCTACAACCAGTGAGGTAAAGGCACATCTTTATATGATCATTATAGTTATAAAAACATAAGAGAATAAAGTAAACAGGTATAAAATACTATATGAAAGTTAAAAAAAGTTGTTATTAATAAACAAGAATACAGTTTGAAAGGGGAGTGATTTGTAAAATATCCATAAAGAAAAATAAATCTGTTTACAGTTCTGTTTCATATGGGTGCTGAGAGAGGTATCCATAGATCTCCTAATGTTGCTCTCAAAGTGCACCAGATTGATGCTTTTAACTTCAACATTTAAAAAAAATATCTTCCCGGGGGAGCATGCCCCCCGGACCCCCCTAGAGGAGGTTAGGTCCCCCCCCCCACTTAAATCATGTTCACATGGATAGGAAACTAAATGCATTTGCACACATCTTGTGTTCATATCTTTCTGTTTTGGTGGTCATGCCACACCGTGCACGTGCATGCATGCGCGAGTCATGGTGAGATATCTGGATTAAGAGGTTGCTTTTTCTTTGCACAGCATGAAAGAAAGGCCAAATGAATGGGCTGTGATTTTAGTATTTTTAAGCAGAGGTCAATCATTTGTACGGCCCTCGGAGGATGTTGAAAAAATTTGAAATGGCCCTTGAGAGGAAAAAGGTTCCCCACCCCTGATCTAAAGAATCTGAATAGCTCTTATCATGTCTGCCACTTTGGTACTTTACAGGTCCCTTTGCTCCGTTAGGAACCTTCCTGGGAGATTAAGATTATTATAAATCCCAACTTTTTTAACCACAACCTTGGTATTAACCTTTACAAATGAGGGTTCCCTGATAGGGAAGAATTTATTTGGATATTCGGCCTTAAGGTGGTTTATATAATTTTTATAGCGATTGCCAGATTAGTAAATGCGAACATTCTTGAAAATACATATATACTAACTACGACAACGCAAAACAGTTTTCTTGTTGAATCTCAACTAATACAGTGCAGCAATGTAGCAACTATTTATCTGTAGGAAAATATAAATCTGAGGTGTTCACCAAAGATAATACATATTCAATGACTACTTAAACCAGAGAATATGATCATTTGTGTCTGGAAGAAGGAAACAAGTTAAAAAATATTTCATGTCTGAGAAGGTTTACTTATGGCACATTTCCACTGCAGCGCGTAGCACGGTTTAAGATTGCCGTGCCAAACCCGGCCCGTTTTTTGTTGCGTTTCCACTAGGGGTAGTTCGGGCTAACGGGTACTGTTTCACAGTTTTTCTGGCCCTCCAAAGTCCAGGTTCTTTCCGGGCCAACAACCGGGCTGAGTATGCTAAACTAGTGAGAGAATCGCTGGCAAGGGGGCTACAACTACAACAAAATGAACATATTTGACCGTGATTTAATTGTAATACACGTTTCAAAGTGATGCTGAAGTAACAACATACTGATACCGGTTAGTAAAAACCATGAATTAATGCTTTGACAAGTCTGCAGACAGACGGCAGGCGAAAAACCTTTTAAAATGCGTGTTTTCTGAATGGAGATTGGCTAAGCTAACGCAGTATATGCTCCGACCGTTCACACTCACAACAACGGCCTACAGACATAAATAAAGCAGCGACTGTATTCGCCATGACACAGACAGTCTGTGGTTTGTACTTGTTTAACTTTTGTCTAGTTTCTGAACAGATAGGAGGAGCTGTGAGCTTGAGGGCTAACAGCTAACGGCTGATGTTTTGGTTTTGTGGTTCGCATTGAAGATGACGTCACGGCTCCGCCTACACTGCGTTACTATAGTTACTGCCCCAGCTACTAAACTGTAATGGAAACGCAGCATAAAGTGAGCCTGGCCTACCAAGGCCTAACTATACCGTACTAAGCCGTGCGAGGCCCTGCAGTGGAAATGCGCCATTAGAATGTTGCATTTTTCCAACCTCAAATCCCTTGTTGTTTGTTTGCTTGCAAATTGTAATTGATCCAAATTAGCTTGCTCATATCCCTGAATTGTCATTCTCTCACTCCTGAAGTGTTCACAAATGCACTGCATGTGTTTGTCTTCTAGGTTTATTCCTGGATTCCATTTCTGTGACGTATCCTTGTTGGGGCTTCAAACCGCAGGGTCCCGCTGTCTGACTTTTGCACCACTAGTTTTCCTGGCCCATGGACTTGAGTCCAGCATCAGGCTTCAAAAGGAGGCCCTTGCTTCCTCTTCCCCGAGTGGAGATAAAGAGATTGCCAGGAGCCCTACTCCCTGCTCGCCATCCTTGTCTCCATCATCTCCTTCATCTAATCCGTCTTCTCCCTTATCTACATCCTCCTCTGTTTGCATTAACTTAGGTTATCAGAGCCATGTAAAAGGACAGACCCAAGGGACAGAAGTGGCCAAGGTGTCCTCCACTTCTGCCTCTCTAGCAAAGCATTCCCTCTCCTTAACTACACCCAACACCACCTCCTTAGAAGCCTTGCATCACGCTTCAGTGCAACCAGGTGTTGATTGTGAAGAAGAGGGCAAGAAAATGGACATGTATGATCCTTTCAATGAAATTGAGGGAGTGAAGGGGGAGGAAGGGGAGAAATATGACCCCTTTGACCCCACTGGTTCCCCAGAATCAGACCCTGATGGAATTGCAAAAGTCAGGGGGGTGAAAAGAAATGCTGAGAGAGGTGATGAGGAAGGAGAGCAAAAGGAAGAACCTCCAGATTCCACTTATACCTTGGCGGACCTGCAAAGCCCCAGACCAGCCACCCGACTCCCTCTCAGGAGGAGAGTGGACTGTAGCACCGCAAAAGCTGGGGAGCATAGGGAGAGTGCTGAGTCTGATCACTCCGAGATAGAGGAGGGGGAGATAGTTGGAGCTACCGACAGGAATGGAAACAATAAAAGACCAACAACTGGAGAAATTATCCCACTTAATTCTCCCAGTGTCTCCTTTTTTGGCTCAAAGCCAGAGCGCATCCTTCGGGTGCTGGACGGGGACGGTTTTGTGTCTGTGTGCACAGAGAGTAGCTGGGACGTGGACATGGAGCCTGAGGACGAGCCTGTGGTAGGAGTGGAGGATCTTAGGAGGAAGCTGGTCAACAGGCGAAAGGAAAGATATCTATCTTTTCCTTCTCCTTCCCCTATCTCTCCTCAGCCACTGCCTCCTCCCTCGAATCCTCCATCTTCCACTCCCTCTCCCCCTCTCACACTTCCGGTACAACAAGGCATCAAGAACCACAGCAAGTCCTCTAAGATTTCCAAGGACCACGACCAACCGAAAAGCAAGAATAGGAAGGCAGGGGAAAAGGAGGAGAGAAGAAAAAAGAGTAGGAAGGACAAAGAGGGATGTCGGGAGAGGAGCAAAGAAAAGGAAAGAGGGCATAAGTCCGGGAAGGAGGTAAAACAAAGAAGGAGCAGCAGGAGCAGTAGCCGGAAGAGAAAGAAAAAAACGCTTAGCAGCCCAGAGCTCTCAAGATCCTGCAACTCTTCAGGAAGGGGGAGGCACACCAGACACTCCTTTTCAAGCCTATCTCTAGAAATAGACAGAGAAAAAGATAAAGACAGAGAGAGAGATAGAGAAAGAGGAAGAGAGAGAGACAGGGATCGAGACAGAGAGCAAAATCAGACCACTAGCCAAAGAAGAGATGAGAGAGTTAGAGATTCTAACTCCAAAAGTAAAGACAGACAAAGAAAAATAAGACAACACTCAAGCAGCAGAGAGCGAGGCGTTCCAAAGAGGTCTAAACCAAGCAGGGAGAAGAGGGACGAAGAGAGAGACGGGCAGCATGAGAGGGAGCGACGTCTGGACGGTCGTCCTGTTGTTCCGCCCTCTATCCAAGACCTCACTGGGTCTGACCTCTTTGCCATCAAGAGAACCATCACAGTCACCACCACCACAACCACCACCACAGTACCTGGCTCCCCACGACTGGCCCCGGCCTCTCCCTGTCGGCCCACACAGGACTCTGACAAGCCCCACAAGAGGAAGAAGAAGAGGAAGTGGCACTCAGCTGGAGAGATGGAGGAGCAGGGAAGTTGTCACAGCCAATCACAATCACTTTCACCACCAAGGTATCAGAGCTACGAGTCAGACCACTATTCAGATAAATTGGAGATTGATGTGTTGTCTTTGGATGGAGAGGCTTTGGACTCAGACTACCCATATTTGGAGGATACACCCCCTGCTGCCCTGCCCCCAGAACAAACTATTGCAGCCCCAAAACTAAAACTATCCCCAAGACTGGACGACATCACCCGAAAAAGAAATCGCATACATTCAAAAAAATTGCCAAATCTCAATCCTCCTCTTCCAATAAAACCAAAAGTAAATGCCTCTCCTCACTGACAGTCACTTCAGGCCTTGCCTCCACCTCATCTGGCCTGCCCTCAACAAAGAGAGCCAGGAAGGTGGTGAAGGCAAAAAACCGGGACAAAAGCAGCAGAAAAGATTTGTCTCACTCTGGCAAATCAAAGAAAGAAAGTGGCGTTAGTCGGAAAGGCAAGCTTCAGTCAAAAGTGTCTGTGCTAGTGCGTGAGGGTGTGAGCAGCACCACAGGGGCTTCAGTGGGCTCTGGAAAGCTTGGCATGGATCTCATAGGGCCAGGAGGAACAGGAGGGGGGACTGGGAGCTCTGTGGTGGGTGGCTCAATTGCAGTAGTTTTCTGCAGGGACAATGAGAGCAGGTCTCCGTTTCTCAAACCGTGCTCGGAGCCCTTATCACGCAGTAAAGATATGGCCAGTATGGGGAAGCGCAGCAGCCTTGCTGCACCACAATCCTCATTGTCCAGTCCTTCAGGACTGAAGTCCAAGAAAACTAAAGCCAGCTCTATCACATCCACCTCCTCCTCCGCCTCCTCCCCCTCATCATCTCTGACAACTAAGCGCCGTCGTCGCTTAGCCAAGAAGACAAGAGAGAAAGCTGGAGTTTTAAGGTTGACTGCTGGAGACGGAAGCCAAACCAAAGCCCTATCTGAAGGCTGGGGGGGGGGTCACTGTAGATCAGTCAGCCAGTGGGGAGGGTAGCAAATCAGTCAGTCCACATACTAGCCAAGCTGGCCCTTTACCATGTTCTTCCTCCTCTTCCTCTTCTTCCTCTTCTACCAGTGTGCTCCCACCCTCCTCCTCCCCCCCGCACACACCTCCACCCTCCATGGCTCCTCTACGGGACACCAGGGAGTCTTCCCCAGACTCTCAGACTGTGGACAGCAGCTGTAAAACCCCAGACCTTTCTTTCCTAGCTGAAGACTGTCCATCTCAAACAAGCCCCACGCCCCAGGCATCCAGTCCTTCAAGCCTGCCCCCCCCCCCAGGGAGCAGGTGTCAGCATTGCCTTGTCTACACCCACTGCCAAACCCCCTTCCCTAGATGTTACACCCAAACCCCTGGCCTCCCCTCCTTGCTCATCATCTACAGCAAGCTGTGGTCCGACTTCCATTTCTCTGCCTCTGTCCTCGGCAGACCCCTCCTCCTCCTCTGTGTCTTCCTCATCTGCTAGTAAGCCTCACCCCCCCCCTCCAGAATCGTCTGCCCTCCCCTGGAGTCTGCAGACCGGAGTAGACTGTACCACTGGAGGAGTCCTAGCATGTGAGTTTTCTCCACAGATGTCATTACGAAACATGCACACCTTTAGGGGCTTGCAGTACCGTAAACCTCCACTCATTTTATTGTATTTCTTGTTCATATAAAGAGAGAGTTCAGAGGCTTAAAACTTAAAATGTCAACCTTGTGACAGGAAATTAGTAATAGTCTTCTAACCTTTAATATTTGTAAAAGATAAAATGCACTTTGATCTGCAGCCACACACCAGTGTAGCTTCATGTTGAAAACAATAAAAAAGAAACATGGTAGTTTACCTATTTCAAGTATCTTCAAGTTGTTATTTCGGAAGCGTGTAGAAAACAGATCCTTCAATAATAAACAATTCAGCATGCAGTTCATGTTCTTTCGAATACATTCTTAAACAGACAACAACAAAATATGACTTATATGTTATTTGAATCATGAATGTATAGCCCCAAAGGTGTAAATGTGCTTTTGCTGAATTTTCAGTGACTGCTCTGCTCTTCAAAATGGAGGAGGCCAATATCGCCAGCAGAGCGAAAGCTCAAGAGTTCATTCAAGCAACAAGCCAGGTGAGTGTGGGTCAGTGACGGTCTCTCTGTCCCAAGCCGGCATTCTCCTCTGTCTTCTTTAGATTTTTTTGGTTTTATCTTATTAAAAGGAACCTTAAGGGCTTTAAAAACATGTCTTTAATGTACCTGTTTTCCAGTGTTAAAGAAAATCAAAGGCAAATAAAACACTGAAATGTGAGACGACCTGGAACAACTACAGCGCAAGACAATAGCCAACACACTTCAACATGATTCATAATCCAATAAAACATTTGACTATCGTTAACATTTTAGCTGGGCAGTTTTCAGGGATGCAAACTTGTGTCTTTCGGAGAAAATGTTTCTGGTTTGAATCCAGAATTGGTCCCCTACCTACGTGAAGGGGGATTGATGTGTTATACCAGAGTTCACCAGCGTTCAGCTTTACAAGAGTAATTGACATTTGCATATAAGCCAGGGTGGAATTAACTCGCCTTAATACACAAGTTACATTTCTTTATTCTATTTTAGTATTTTCAGTCTTTTAGACTTAAGCCTATTTAACCTCTTGTCTTTTGGGAAAGAGTTTGTTTATTGTAATCCAGATGCGATGTACCTTATATTAGTAATGGAAATAGTTTAGTGGGGGTGCAGAAGGCTCCAGCGGCAGGACTCTACAGGAGTATGTAGATCCACTGTGAACTCGCATGGCAATGTCTTCATTTAAAGGTCTCTACACACCAACCTGAGACCAAAGAACGCGTACCGAAGGCGTCCCGACTTTTACGTCGGGCTTCGTTGGCTTCGTCGGATAAAGCCGCCCGCCTACGAACACACTGCAAATACTTCAGCCGACGAGTGGGAATAACTCTCCTTACCAGCAGGCGGCGGTAGTGTGTATTCGTCATTCAAAAGAGGCAACAACCGGAAGACAGACTGCATTTTATACACCGAGAGAAGAAGAACAGACTTAGTAATATAAGCAGTTGATCAGTTGGTCTTCACTTTCTTCATTCCATGCCGTCATGATAAAAAAGAAACTCTTGCGTCCGGGTGAGATGAAAATGAGGAAGATTAGCCATCTGTGTGTGCCTTCTTATCGTTTGTTTTGGTCCCTCACTTCCGCTTCACTTCTGATGCACTGATTCGCTAAGCTGAACAGCCAATCAGAGTGATTGATTTGTCCCGACGTTCTTTGGCCTCCCGCCGCCGATTCAACATGTTGAATCGGCGGCGGGAGGAGGCGGGAGGGTTGAAAATGTGCTGTAAAGAGACGACACACCAACCTGAGTAGTGCGACGCGAATGCCCGACTGCCTCTGACGGCTTCGGACGGCCTCTGACTCCCAAAGTCGGGCCGGTGTGTAGAGGCCTTTAGCTTTGAGCACCAGGAAAAGCGCTATATAAATGTAATGTAGTATTATTATTATTATTTACGGAATATACACTATATAGACAAAAGTATTGGGCCACCTACACATTACACCTACAGGAGCTTTTGACACATCCCATTCCAAATTCTTAGGCATTAATATGAAGTTGGTCCCCCTTTGCAGCTATAACAGCTTCCACTCTTCTGGGAAGGCTTTCTAAGATTGTCTGTGGGAGTTTTTGCCCATTCATCCAGAAGAGCATTTGTGAGGTCAGACACTGATGTTGGACGAGAGGCTGGCTCTCCGTTCTAGTTCATCCCAAAGGTGTCCAATGGGGGGGTCAGGGCTCTGTGCGGGCCAGTCAAGTTCTTCCACACCAAACTCATCCAACCAGGCCTTTATGGACCTTGCTTTGTGTTCCAGCATGACTATGGAAGCATAGAGTGGTCCAAAATGACTTGGTAAGATGAAGCATTAAGAATCCTCTTCACTGGAACTAAGGGGCCGAGGCCAACCCCAGAAAAACACCCATAGCATTATCCCTCCTCCACCAAACGTTACAGTCGGCACAATGCAGTCTGGCAGGTAACGTTCTCCTGGCATTCACCAAACCCAGACTCGGCCATCAGAGTACAGATAGAGAAGCGTGATTGGTCCCTCCACAGAACACGTTTCCAATGCTCCAGAGTAACCCCCCCCCCCAATATTACCATTTACAGTTGATCGTGGAATATCTAGGAGAGAAGAAATGCCACAAACTGACTTGTTCAGCGGTAGCATCCTATCACAGTACCACGTTGGAATTCAGTGAGCTCTTTAGAACCACCCATTCTTTCACAAATGTTTGTAAAGGCAGACTGCATGGCTAGGGGCTTGATTTTATACACCTGTGGCAATGGGACTGAACGAAACATCTAAATTCAATGATTCAGAGGAGTGTCCCAATACTTCTGTCTATATAGTGTTCATTCTGGTTGCCTTAAGTTGGTAAAGAGGAAACATATTTTCATTATTACCCTCCTCTCAGACTCTCTCTCTCTTTCTGGACAGTTACAGAAAAAGACAGCCTAAATATATTGTATATGTACTGGGAGGGAAAGCAGGTCCACTGAGCCACTGCTTTTTCTCATGTTTGTCATGCAGATCCTCTCGCAGGCCAATCAGAGCCAGACCCAGCAGCTGGCTCCTCCCTCCTCAGCCTCATCCTCACAGATCCCCCCTCCTCCCTCTCTACCCCCCCATTCTGGTCCGAGTCCAGCCCAGTTCATCCTCCACAGCTCCAAAACTCCCCCCCCTCTCCTTCAACCCTCCATGGGTGGTGGGTGTGCACAGACTCCGCCCTCCATCATGCCTAGGGGGCTGTCCGGCCTCACTGGGAGCTTTGGAGACATGGCTGGGACCTTGAGAGTAAAGACCCTGATAAGGTAATGCTGATCAGGACGCTTTGCTTCCCATTATGTCATATATTCCACTCTACATTGTTCAGCTTTATCAGCTAAAGTTATTTCAGTCTTATATGTTATCTTGTTACTTAACTTGCATAACTTAAAAAAGAATCATACCTCTTTGAACATAAATGCATTACAGAAAGTGTAACTGCAGCTATTGTCACATTCAAGTATTTGACTGATTTAGTAATTGTAAGTAAAAGTGCACCTAAGATCAATAAAGTAGACAAAGTTTGTTTAAGATCACAACAGCAACACAGAATATGAGTATGTCTCCAATGTTTCATACCTGTCGACATGAGTGTGAAGGAAACAAAGCTTTCGCACTGAAACAAACTTGTAATTATTTGTATTATATATAATAAAATATAAACCCAATATATCAGTATTAGGGATCGGTTTGAAAATTGCCACAATCTTCCACTTGGACTGAAGAACGAACTGATTCGATTTTAGTGATCAACGATCAAGATCACTGTGACCTCACCAACCACATTTTGGGCCGTAGCTTAAGAATGAATGTGGTAAATATGACCATTTACACTAATGTCTAATTAAAATAAATGCCAAGTGAAGCGATGTTTGGTCAGACTTGGATTTAAGTGCAACTTCCTTAGTTTGATGCCTTTTACTTGTTTTGATCCTAAATAGCATTTGTTTTTGTGTTTGTTAAAGCAATATTTGAAATTGTTGTATTCTAATATAATTAATTGAACATGTCGTTTGCTCAAATTGCCCAGTACCTGAAGAAGCTGCATACCCAGGAGCGGGCAGTGGAGGAAGTGAAGCTGGCCATCAAACCTTACTATCAGCGCAAAGACATCAACAAGGACGAATACAAAGACATCCTCAGGAAAGCAGTGCATAAGGTCAGCCCAGCACACACACACACACACACACACACACACACACACACACACACACACACACACACACACACACACACACACACACACACACACACAAACTGAGCGACACAAAGTGCAGCAGAACACTTCAGTGAGTGCCTCAATGCATGTTTTGCTTAATGTTGTTCGAATAGGGTTATGTTACTAAATGAAGTTTTAAGTAATGCTTAAAAACTAGGGCTGGGCAAGTTAACACGTTCATATCGCCCACTGAGCCACAGCCTCCCCTACTATTATTAACACGTCTCAACCAATGAGAGCATTTGGGGCGGGCTTAAGACTGCTGCAGCGCTCACATGAACGGAAACAGAAAGCAGTGGCGGGGACAGAAACATGGAGGAAGGTACATTTACATCTCTTCAGACGGAGGAGTTGATAGAACCAGAGTTATTTGGAACCACTGCAAAGTTGAGTTCTCTTATCTTTGGACTCTGGGGGGAACTTCTATAACACGTTAAAGCCCTGGCAGTGGCAAATAGCTCTGGTTTTATATTTGATTACATTAATTAATGTCTAAGTTGAGATTTACAAGAAATATTTGAACTGCTACTGTGTAAAGGGAATACTGCTGTTAAAAAGCACCCTATTGTTTAAAGTGTTTGCAAACCAAAAGTTATTGCGCTTTTGTTCATATGGCAGTACTTTTAAAATAAAAGTGAGCAATACACCACTTTAGATTTTATAATAGAATTTTGCGCATAACACATTGATCGTAGAAGATTATGTGATAACTCGTGATGAAACATTTAGATCGTTGCCCATCACTACTAAAAACATAAGCACTATTACTACATATTCCTACAATGAAACAACATCAACAAAATATAAACAAATGACTTTGATATAAAACAGGCACTGTGTCAATTTCTCAGATTTGTCACAGCCGCACTGGGGAAATCAACCCTGTCAAAGTCAGCAACCTCGTGAAGCTGTACGTGCAGCGCTACAAATACTTCCGGAAACATGGACGCAAAATGGATGAGGAAGAGAGAGAGGACAGGGAGCCAGGAGCAGTGTATTCCTCTGCCTGATACAAGACTCTGACCCTCACCGCCGCCTTCTTCTCTTTATTGTTGTCATAGCCAACTTTTACATGCTTTTTATCTTATCTCTATGATCTCACTGTAAATATGTCTTTCATAGAAAATGTATCATGTATACAATGTTCGGGAAGTAGTTCCTATCATGTACGCCCCTGTGATGTAATACGGCCCGGTACACCTACTTTGCAATAAATTCTGCCTTTGTGAAGCTCATATTTTATTCAGTTGACTCTGTCCATGAGAAGCTTCGCAGTGGTAGCACTAATTGCAAGGCTTTTTTCAACAGCATTGGAAAAGATGTTCATAATACTTTGTATACCCCATCACTGTGTATCAAATATAAAACCGAGATGAGATGTATACCCAGTTACACATACCAAACGATGTTGTAGAATATTGTAAGGACACTCAGTGGCGGTTCTAGCTGATATGGCTCCCTGGGCGGTGCACCTCCCAAATTACACAAAGGACTTTTCAGTACAATTACCTTTGAGGTGTTTGCTAAATGAAGTTGACTGTTAACGGTTATAGTGGTTGTGTATAATATTTGTATTGCAGGGCTACACGTTATCGTTCTGAAGTTAGACGGTTTGAAATGATTCCAATGATAGTTGCTGAACTGACGACGAAACACAGGCAGCTAACAAGCAGCAATGGAGTTAAGGTTACCGGCATCATTCAATGACAAGCTTAATATAGCCCAACTAAATAAATGAGATGTTACAGGTGCATACTACATACCTTTATCTTTTGAGCGTTTCTCTTCTTCTTTCCTTTCCTTTCTAAACTGGGCCCCTGAAGCCTGGTGCCTTATTCTCCATCACCGTAGGTATTCATTTTTGACCCGAGAATCAATGCATAGCGTACCCCTCCCCAACACTGTCAACTACAGGTCAAGACTATACCAAGTTGCCGTAGTCAGTTTTTAAATAATTCTTTATTGTTTCATACAACCCAGGCCAGGAAAAAAATATATCTGCGAAACTATTTATAATGAATGACTTTAGAGGCGTGAGATTATTTTGACTAACTTTATAAACATCGAAAGTGATTATTTGATAGATAGTTTACCCGCCGCCCCCCTCTCTCTCCCCAATAGTGAGGGGACCTGAGATCAGCCCCACCCTTCTTTGAGTGTGAGACCTTCCATCCAGCTGTCTGCTGTCAGGGTGGCTGCGCGCCCGTGCCCCCTTCTACCAACACCAACAACAATACACTGAAATTACGTCATATTGGCGATAAAACATTTTTTTACACCCCAATTTTTTTTTTACATTGCGCTTGTGCCGCCCTGGGGGCCGCCCTGGGGCCGCCCTGGGGAGCCGCCCATGTCGCCCATATCAATATCCTCCACTGAGGACACTACACCACATGTCCCCTCTATTCCCTGTCTGTCAGTCTTTGCAGACGGTATAATGGTTCAAATACAATGACCTCTCTGCTGTCTGTTTTGTGTGCATGTGTTACTGAGGTTAAAATAATGTTGCTAAATCTCTTTTTAAAATATAATTGTTTGAAAGAACAGTACCTTATTCATATAGTACATTTTTTGTATTTGCTTTACATGTCCCCAGGAACATAAATATACTTGATAATTAATCTACTCTGAAGTTAGAACAAGTGTTGTTCTGTATTGCTGACGTAGCACAGTTAGAGATAGAGTAATTAAGATAAGGTAAACATATTCATTGCAAGAGGGTATATGCAGGTATTGCAGCAGAGCATGAACAGTTATAAGTCCTGTGGGGGAAACTTCTGAATCAATTGGAGTCAGGACTCAGAGAGAGACGAGGAGAGCTGGAGCTTTGATGGCAAACACTGATGGTTTATTTGGAGTTACGGCCGGAGAATTCACAAGACAGGTGGTGTGTCACGAGTTGACACAGCGGTTGCCAAACCAATTCTGAAGAACTCTTTCTGCAGCTCGAGGTTTTAACTGTTCGGAGTGTAATAATCAAAATTCTTTATCAGTGAGACTAAACAATTATGGACCCTGAATCTAACTAGAGCTCTCGTCCATAGAAAAGAATGTGCGCCAGGGAACCTACGTCCCTGAACAGTAAACTACCTCATGTCAGCTTGTGCTCTGTCATAGACTGGCAACAACAATGCGCCCGAGCTGCTCCTCCTTAAGAGAGATAGCAGCAATACCCAAGGCTGTAGACCTATGCCATGAGAAAAGAGACAGTAAAGAGAGAAAACGATGAACTGGGTCGAAGGTTGAATACCTAAGCTAATTATTCCCTAACAGTTCCTCTCTTTTTTTATCAATTTTGATAACCTAAAAAACCTATTCTAATAATAATTTGTTCAATACCCTAATAAATAAGGTTCTTCAGAAAGGGTGTAGGCATTCTACACAATGTTGCAAATAATCACATGAATAAAACATTTCAGATTGAAACAGTCAATCACAATCATAAAAATGATCTCTCATCAGTGTTAGGAGCATCTTTTCAAAAGCACGATAATGAACATACATGAAATAATCACAGATACATAATAACATAAACATTTAAAAACAAATACATTTTATCATTTACTCATTAGTTAATTTTATTTAGCAACCCACAAAATCAAGACTAGCTTGCAGCTCAAAGATTTACTTCAAGGCAAACATTTAGTCAAGGCGTCATAAATCAGGATCATGAGAGATCCAGCTATGGTTTAAGAAATTCCCACTGGTGATCTAATCAATCTGTAATCTGCAAAGTTGCAGTGTCTTCAATTTAGGATTATATTTACGTTAGCTTAATTGAATATTAAATCAAAAGACTGGCATGACAACAGAATTACATTACTTGAACTATCAATCATTATGATTTCAAAATCTGAAGGAACATTTTAAACAATTCTCAAAATGTTTTAACAATCTGAAAAGGAAAAGTAAGACATTTGTAGTATATTGTAACAATCTGAAAAGTAAAAAGGTTCAAAAACATATTTTCTTTAATCTGAGCAGAGATATGGTTAATTCATTTGCCATTCGTTGTAGTCACAAGCCCCTTCTTTGAAAGGGGGAACCCATGGTTCGGACACCACGGCAGGGACCCATGGGTCGGGAAGCTCGGCATCGTGGATCATCACGGTGTCGTCATCGGTGCTGTACCCTACCAGTCTCTGTGGGGCCTGGAGGGCGCCTTTGTGATTCTTTTCATGATTAGTTTAACTACAGTGACTAGGCACGCTATCAGGAGTAACACAGCTAAGATAAATAGTGAAATGGTAACAGCAAATTTAACCAACCCCGCTCCCCATGACCCAAATGTGCTAGATAAATCCCCAAATGCAAATCCATGAGTTTCGTGCAATTCTTTAATTCCCCTAGCAGTATCATGAGCCATATCCATGACCTCAGGTGTAGTGTCGGAGATGAAAGAACAACACTCAGATCCAATCACCTTGCATGTGCCCCCCTGTGCTGCGAGCAGAAGATCCAGTGCCATGCGATACTGTAATGCCACTGTTCTAACTTCCTGCAGTTCTTTGTGTTCAGCCAACATGGCTGTGTTGGATACATTAAGGTGGTTTTCCACTATCCTGGAGAGAGCTATAATTTCCTGCTGGGAAACATAAATGCCGTACCAGGGCAGGAGAGCGCTAGCCAGCTGCTGACCTGTTGTGATGGACCTACGATTTCTGTGTAGGAAGGGAAATATTGCTGCAATCTTGTCAGTCTCTACTTTACGGATCAAAGGGATTAGATAGGCTAGATAACAGGTGCCATAAAAAGTGTCATAAGGCACGCAACCGTAGGCTCTGTCCTCACAAACCAAGTAAACTCTCTCTGGGAGGGGAGTTCTGGTTAACTTTACCTTTACTACGGTGTTACAGTCGCTGTGGCCCACATCGTTAGAGGGTAGAAACCCTCCTCCGTTCTGGAAGCAGATGGACACATTCTTCCACTCATGCACCACAACTGGGGGGACATAAACTGAACAGTCACGCGTAGGGGCCTTTCCTAGGGGTAACGGCAGCGAACAGTCATGTATTTTAACTTTAACTGAGTCCACTGTTCGGGAGCCAAACCAGGGTACAACTGTTACCAAGGCTTCAATCAACAAAGAAGGTGTGTGAGGTTGAGGTGAACATGTTGGACCCGTAGAATTGGCTGAGCAATTAGTCTGGACTAGAGCTAATTGGAATCTGTATTCAAAAGCTTGATTAACATATTTCTTCACATATATAAGTCTTAGGACCATCAAACGTTTGAAACCGTCTGGCAGGTAATCTTTATTTACTGTGTGAACAATGAGCGAGATTAAGCCCTCGTACTTTAAAGGCTGCTCAGAGTCTATGGGGTAGGAAGGGGTGTAACAATCATCTGCCTCATCGCTAATTCTGGATGCTATATCACTCCAGTTAACTAAACTGTAGTCATCTTTTGTGAAAGGAATTGGGCTGAACATGGGAGAGTGCATGGACTCTGGCATGTTTTGGCACAGCCAACAGTTGCTAACATTGCATTCATGTGCATAGTCTAACATTACACTCATTGCAGAATTGGTTTTAGTTTGCTTAGATGGTGTGATTAGGGCATCATTGGATGGATTTACATAATTTCCTGGTGACTTAATTGCAGCTCTATCTGAAATGGAGCTCTGTGGGGTGGGAGGATAACCAGGTTCAGTATATGAGCATTTAGTGACCCCTGTGCCAGGGGCCTTGTAATTGGGTGACCATAGGGCACATAGGATCATTCTTTAACTGTCTTTTAGTGAAACACCACATTTCTGGGGGTACATCTGCAATGGTGTCGAATGTTATTCTTACCATCTGAGGCGAGGCCTGGAACTGCTGGTACCCCGTCTCTGGATATACGTTCCACGCCCACAAGCCTTTGCTTAAAAGCACAGGGAAAACAACAACACAGTCACTTGATTTACATTTCGTAGTCGGACATTCAAAGGAAATATTCTGTATTTCTGTCTTGGGAATGTTAACAGCAGGGAGAAGTCTTTCTCCATTGCTCCTTTTTCTCCCTCGCACCATACTGAATGTTTGTGTGGTGGTCGGAGACAACCTGAGTTCGTAGCTAGGCAATGATATGCCCGATGATTTGGGTCGGCCTTCAGGGTACGGGCCCTGAGCGGTCAACCTGTCTGCGCTCTCTTTTATGAGCATCTTACTTTCTCTTACCAAGGAGCGAGAGCCCTCGCCACCTGGTGATGGGAACGCCTCTGCTTCATCTAGCAGCGTTTCTTTGGCTAGGTAAACCAGACCCAGAACAAGGAGTATGAGGACCCCCTTCA
>CM062277.1:31915612-32008112 GCA_031216635.1 Dissostichus eleginoides | reverse complement strand
ATTTACATCCGTAGTCCCGTCACATACAACATTTATGAACATAACATTTATATACATGGCAAACAGAAATACAGAAATGATTTGAAGCAGTTTAATAAAGAATGTTAAACTATATTTAAAACTGTAATTGAACTTCAACTTATATTAATGATCTGAATCCAGTGGCCAGTTGGAATAGATAATCAACAAAGTTTCCATTTTGCAGCAACAACGCAAAAGGTTTCTACAATAATTCGTATTATGTCTGAGTCTAGTTCTGTCTTATCAGCTTTGTTTCAGAATGTGTTCAAAACATTACGTTTTTATTCATTATTACCATACAATACATAGATTAAGAATAAATGAAACAAATAATACAACATTGACCTAAAAGAGCAGACAGATTTTGCAACCCTGACCTCCTCAGGCAGGTCTTTACGACCAGCAGTGATGCCTCTGAGGGTCTCGGGGTGCAGGACGGGGCATAGGGTTTATACAAGGTCACAAACATAACATACCAGCAATACAATTTAAGAATGTATTCTTAAAACAACATAATCTTCTTTTCTTCTCACACCTACAGCGCACCCTGAACAGTGTGCTTCTTGTTTACATGTTCCTCTGCACGCTCAGATGCAGGACATAAAACACTCTTTGCTATTTATTTTCATTTTGCAGCACATTTATACTACCAGAATGTTGCTTTACATCTTTATATTATTTATTTGTCTCAAGTCATTTACTTTTGGTGAGTTAACTAAAGCTTAGTTTATTTTACCCTGGCTGTGGGTAAAGACGGCGGTTAGACAAACCAATATAGACCCCCGATACAAACAATCAGACAAACAAACAACTCGTAATAAACACCAGCGTGCCAGCAAAGCTCATCCAGCTCAATTTAGTCCGAATTCAGAGGTTTCAGAGGGGGGAGGGAATAATCTCCAGTGGGGCGACTTGACTCACGCTTCCACCCTTGTATACAAGTCCTTAGATCGGTGCCTGATGACCGTCCAAGAGCGATAACTAGCTTATCCTCTTGCGACAACCACTACTCTATTCTAGTGGCGCTATGCCCCCCCGATCAGGAGCGCATAGACTTTTTTCTCTACCCTTTCTCTCCAACAACAAACACAGTTAGTGTAGTCCTGCACGGACCAGCCTATACACTCGCTATCAAGTTCATTACAACGATGAAACACAGTCTTGCTCTACGCTCGCATGCCACTGCCCACCCGTGATCAATTAGCCCAGTGGTTCTCAAACTTTTTCTGTCAGGCCCCCCCTTTGGAGAAAAAAAAAAGTCGGGCCCCCTCAACACAAATAGTCAGGCTCAGTGGCGGCGCCAGAGATTTCTTTTGGGGGTGCTGTGGGGTAGCTTGACGTTTCATAGAGGGTGCTCAAACATTTAGGGTTTCCCATTAATGTACCGGTCGCTACAGTGGAGTGTTCTACTGCAACCCTCCCCACGCACATACACAGTGTACCCGCGACTGTTACAATGAAGGCTCGATAATCAGCTCACGGCATATAGGTGTAAGCAGGGGTAAAGTGCTATTTTTATAGGTGGTGTGTGGACCTCACATAGGGGGGTCCGGGGGCAAGCTCCCCAGGGAAGATTTATTTTTAAATATTGAAGTTAAAAGCATCAATCTGGTGCACTTGAGATCAAAATGAAGAGATCTATGGATACCTCTCTCAACACCATATGAAACAGAACTTTAAACAGATTTACTTTTTCTTTATGGATATTTTACAAATCCCCCTTTTTTTTTACTGTCATATAGTATTTCATACCTGTTTTTCATTTATTCTCTTATTTTTTTATAACTATAATGATCATATCAACGTGTGCCTCGGAAATAATTGTTTACATTAATGGTGACCAAACCGTTTGAGACCCACTGAGATAACTTAGACTAAAGTTAACTATCTAAACACTGAGAGAGCCCTTTAGTTCACTGAGCCTCTCAGTCTGACAGGAGAGGACTCTCCTCCACTTTGTTGTTGAAAAAACTCCTTATATCCGCTAGCGTAGCTCGCTAGCACCAGAAGCTAACAACAACGATCTCCGGTACCGGTGCGCTCTCTCTCTCTCGCTCGTGCACGCACACAAAATGGCTCGTTCCACACACACACAGAGCCGAGCTTTAATGAAACACAGAGACCCAGACGTAATAGTACTGTACTGTATCATATTCTTTTCGAATCAATCATTTTTCAAATTATGATTTTTTCTTTTTTAATAACCATTTTACTCCTGGTCTCTCGCACCCCCCCTGTCATGCCTCTGCGCCCCCCAGGGGGGGCGCGCCCCCCACTTTGGGAACCACTGAATTAGCCTATCATTTTATGTGTGGACACCTGACCGGCACCAGTCCCTCCAGCAAGGAAGTAGGGGACTGTGGCGCATCAGGTAATGCACGCACCTCGCGCTGCCCCGTTTTACCAGCAAGTAGAAGACGGTCACAAACAACGAGTGTGCATTTGGACCATTCTCCTTTTTAATAGAGATGGCGGTGGCGTGAGTTAAATCCGTAGGCACAGACTTTCTCCCTCTCAGTTCGCACTCCACCAGCAAAACAGATACGGGGAGGTATTTACACACACACCCCGCGCTGCAGCTGGAGCCGTGTTTAAAGAGGCTGCTTCTTCCTAACTGCTAGTGTTCGCCGCTGAAACCCCTAATATTCGGCGATTTGTTCAATACAAATCTTTACATTGCTTTCATACAGAAGTTCCACTTTACTGATGCCTTTCTTTAAGGTTTCTCCAAACATGAGCTGTGTATGCTTGCATGGCACTTCAGTCTCGAGCAGCATACACAGAGAAAATCAGCCAGGACAGAGTCCCCAGACACTGATCCCCTGGGGTTACTATCCCCAAATGTTCATTAACCAAAAACGAAACACAACCGCTCAGCTTCACAGGTAATTTTAGGACACCGTCAATCACAGATTCTGGTAAGGCAATGTCCAAATGTGGATTTTAAATTAAACTTACCAGTTCTGAATATTTGTTGGTATCGTGCCGACAACGCCAATTTGTGGGGGAAACTTCTGAAGCAATTGGAGTCAGGACTCAGAGAGACACGAGGAGAGCTGGAGCTTTGATGGCAAACACTGATGGTTTATTTGGAGTTTCGGCCGGAGAGTTGACAAGACAGGTGGTGTGTCACGAGTTGGCACAGCGGTTGCCAAACCAATTCTGAAGAACTCTTTCTGCAGCTCGAGGTTTTAACTGTTCGGAGTGTAATAATCAACATTCTTCATCAGTGAGACTAAACAATTATGGACCCTGAATCTAACTAGAGCTCTCGTCCATAGAAAAGAATGTGCACCAGGGAACCTACGTCCCTGAACAGTAAACTACCTCATGGCGGCTTGTGCTCTGTCATAGACTGGCAACAACAATGCGCCCGAGCTGCTCCTCCTTAAGAGAGAGAGCAGCAATACCCAAGGCTGTAGACCTATGCCATGAGAAAAGAGACAGTAAAGAGAGAAAACGATGAACTGGGTCGAAGGTTGAATACCTAAGCTAATTATTTCCTAACAGTTACAGATACATTAAGATAAGTGATAATGTCATTCAAGATCATACAATTTAAAATTAAACTATAAGAGCCATTGCACTCAAAAAGATTAACGACAGAAAACATAGAATAGAAAGCACAGGCGGTGAAGCTGATTGTCCTAATAATATCTTAGTGATCCTTTGAGGTGGTCTATCACCGTGTGACAAGAGTGCATTTCCTTTATTTTATTTGGAATTTAGCTCAGTTCTGATGTTTAAAAATCACTCTAATGGCGCTTTTCCACTGCAGCACGTAGCTAGGGGTAGTTCCGGCTCAGGGCTACTTTTTCACCTTTTTTCTGGCCCTCCAAAATCGAGGTTCTTACCGGGCCAACAACCGGGCTGAATATGCTAAACTAGTGACGTAAACACTCTCGACTGCTGAACGGTCAGAGAGAATCGCTGTCAAAGGGGCTACAACTACAACAAAATGAACATATTTAACCGTGATTTAATTGTAATACACGTTTCAAAATGATGCCGAAGTAACAACATACTGATACCGGTCTGCAGACAGACGGCAGGCGAAAAACCTTTTAAAATGCGTGTTTTCTGAATGGAGATCGGATCGATCATGCTAAGCTAACGTTGTATATGCTCCGTCCACACTCACAACAACGGCCTACAGACATAAATAAACCAGCGACTGTATTCACCATGACACAGACAGTCTGTGGTTTGTACTTGTTTAACTTTTGTCTAGTTTCTGAACAGATATGAGGAGCTGTGAGCTCTGAGTGCTAACAGCTAACGGCTGATGTTTTGGTTTTGTGGTTCGCATTGAAGATGACGTCACGGCAGTTTTACGCAGCGTCGCTCTGCCCGCCAAACAGCCGATCGCCCCGCCTACACTGCGTTACTATAGTTACTACCCCAGTTGGTAAACTGTAATGGAAACGCAGCATAAAGTGAGCCTGGCCTACCAAGGCCTAACCATACCGTACTAAGCCGTGCTAGGTCCTGCAGTGGAAAAGCGCCATAAATCAGTTAATTTCAATTCTATCTGTGAATGAGGTTACATTTTTTATTTGATAGGACATTTAAAATAACTTTCATTTTATTAAATCCAATATCAAAATGTCCTGATATGCATTCCGTTACCCCTCTTCTACCAAAGGCAGTTCTAGGGCTTGTTCGCTGCGGGAGCTATGACTGCTATTTCCAACCAAAGCGAAAGTTAGCTATCTACTTAACAATCTACCTAACATTCGTTATAAGATAAGATAAACCTTTATTGATTCTCTTAGAAATCTGGAGTTTTAGCAGCAACAGCAATAAGGGTGAAAGACAGGATAGGACAGATCTGACAGGAAGTTAGGGCAGATGGAGAACAGGCAGTGGCGATCAGGGGATCTCTGGCAGACAGCTGGGGAACAGTGTAGAGGCGAAGCGTGGGGTCTTGGGCGGGGTCACAGCAGGGAATTTCGAGTAGCATATTCCTGCAATACCAGAGGCTGCAGTTTCAGGACCGCAATCCTGGGACCGCACTCCTAGGACCCTAGCTTTTCGTGACACTGCCATCTAGCGAATAGGAGACATGAAGATGAACGACAATCAGAGTGTGAGTAATGTGAAGTAGTGATGGGCAAATGAAGCTTTTGTGAAGCATCAAACCACTTTGGCCAATTGTGTCGGAAATAGGTTCATTTCTCGAAGCTTCAGTTACAGCGACCTCTCCTGGCGAGTGCAAGGCTGCAGTGGGTTTAACGTATCTTTGCCTTGAAATTATTCGATGCATACACACACTAAGACTGAATATCATGTTCTATTTGCAATTAAAGATTGATAATTGTGTGTATTGGGTTATTGAGAAGAGAGTGCTGGAAAATGTGGCATTGGTTGGGTGTGCTTGTGTGTCTTAGTATTAAAGTTGAAAAGCGGGCATTGATTTAGAGTTCATCCAGTCCACGATTCGAACCAGTTGCGCGTAGGACGTCACCGCATGCGGGCCGCCGGCTCTGTCCACTGGGCTATCCATTCTTTAAACTGACAAACGTTTTTTTGGATACTCGTCATTGTCTTTTTTGTTCACAACTTCTCCACATTTCGAAGTGTTTCCCGAGCCAGAACGACCTCTCTTTCTTCCTGGCTTGCTCTATAATGATCCAATACAAATGCAATACCAACAACAACGCAAACTACGACAACAACCCACACATTGCGCATTCTTTAGAGCGGTTATAAAGTGTTGAAGCGCTCAAATTCGAAACTGTTTCAACCTGTCACCTGTCAGAATAGAGACGAGGCAGTGCATTGAATCACCTGATTGGACGGCGAACCAGTGAGTTGATTCATTCAGGAAATGAAGCAGTTGCTGCTTCGGACGTCATATGTCACGTGATTTGAAGCAAGCTTTGAAGCACTGCTTCGATGGAATAGGAAGTCCAGGGTTTGAAGCACGTATCGAAGCTTCAGTGTCAAACTGCCCTCACTAATGTGAAGTGCTTTTAAAGTTTTATTTATTTAACATTAAAAACAATTCCGGTGTCTTGAAATGAAGTGTGATTAGCTAACGTTAACTATGATAGCCTTAAGGCAATACAAACAATCACCTGTTAGCTTATGATAGCTTCTAACCGTATTAAAGGCACTAAAATCAATTATTCGTTAGCTATAGCCTTCGGCAAAATAAACTGTTACCTATAGTGGATCATTCGTTTAATGAAACCGTGGCGTGATTTTGGCAAAAACGAGGTCTCCTACATTCATTGTTGATTTAATCACTAATTAAGAGTGTGAGTAATGTGAATCGTGTTGTTTGTTTAACGTTAACAACTATTCTGGTGTATTGAATTGGACAGCAATGTTAACGATAGCTAGCCGAAGCTAACACATGTTAACTTTGATATTCTTAGGGAAACAGCCATCTGTTAGCAGCCTATGATGATGGCTTGCTGCAAAACCAACAGTTAGCCTTTCTGTTTATTTGTTTAATGAAACATATGTTATGGTTATTTAGCAGAGGCTTTTATCCAAAGTGACTCACAAAAAACATAAAACAACCATAATTAACATTAGAATATCAATACAAATATCAATTTATAGCAAAACCGACCAATGTTGTTTGAAATGTAAATAAGCTTTGGTCTCTTCCTATAAGAAGAGTGTTACACACAGAACAGGACGCTCTCTTTGGTGGAGACGTCCTACTTGCAAGTATTAAAAGATCTTTGATACCTTTAATACGAATATTGTGTAACTGTATGTTTGTTACCTAACTGATCATTTTCTCTAGACCGCAGCGGATCTTTTGTTGCCACGACAGCCCCCCTTGAAGCTTGTGTCTTCTTCAGACGAGTCCTGCAGCTCGCTGGCAGATAAAGGCTGCACGACCATTTCTAAACCCGTCTTCTAAATAAATAAAGATTGATTCTGCCCTGAAATGCGTCTTCATTTGTGTTCCTTCTCTTCGCTCCAGGTCTTTCTCCTTCTCTGTTCACTAAGGAAATAAGCCCTGTTCATGTTTATCTTTGGCAGCCAGGTGATAAACACACTAACAGTTATTTTTGTTTTTGAGTAATTAATCACCTCTTCAACGACACTTTTGATTTGATTTATTTCGAACGTGTAATACAATAATAAAAAAAATGATAATGAAATGAAACAAGAGAATTATGATACTGTACATACTTAAGCAGTTAAGCAGTAGCAAATTGATAAACAAAATATTATTGACTTACAAATGATATATAAACAAATGATCTACCTAATTACACATCCGAAAAGGCGTGGGAAGAAGTTTACATTTATTTAACCCCACTCCTTCTCCCAAAAACTAAATTAACATTTATTTTTTATTTTAACAAAATGTACATCTGAATGTATGTCTACATAAAATATGCATTTACAATTATAAATAGATGATATCATTATTACTACAATATATATATATATATATAATATAAATGTACGTTGTATGTCATATTTTATAAGACAAATATAAAAGACTATCTTTTTACTTCTAACATCCAAAATACATTTATTAAAAAACAAAAACATAATAACAACAAATAACAAAAAAAACAAATACATAAAAGAGGTAAATGGTAATCAAGAACAAATAAAATAACAAACCAAATAAATAAAACACAGTTATGATTAAATAATTTCATCCCTGTATCTTGCGAAGATCATGTCCTTATACCTATAGGACATGATTATTGAAATGTATTTGAATATTACCTGGGAGTTGATTGTTTTTTAAACATTCATTGCGCGATTTGAAATTCTGACCATTTTAATATGTTTAACTTCGTCTGTTTGTTCCCATAGCAACACGTTTAGTCATTCTTATTGCCCTTTTCTTTTGAGAAACACATCCCTCAAAAGATGCCCTTTTTTCACTCCTAAAATGATCAGTGCATGCTTACAGATTCTCTCACACACACACACACACACACACACACACACACACACACACACACACACACACACACACACACACACACACAAACACACACACACAGACACACACACACACACACACACACACACACACACCACTCTTGGGGCCCCCATATATAACATAATATCACTGGCAAAAATACAAGAATGTCATGCATCGGCCTACAGTGGGAAAGTGGTTGAATCTGGTGGAATATAGTAGAAATGTCAAATATCACTACTTTTCTTCTAAATTAAATGCTGACATTACAAAATGCATGGTTTTATACTGCAATGGCAGTGAGATCCAAAAATGTGGTTTGAATGGAAGTCAATGAGGCATTTTTGGCCACGAAGGTGTCCAGAGGTAGTATATGGGTGTTTCTCAATAGGCGCTTTCACACCAAGTACTTTGCTGTACTTAGTTCCCAGTGCTTAATTCATCGGAACTCTTTAGTTCCCAGTACTAAAGAGCAGATCGCATTCACACCGGAATAAGTCCCTGAGGGAAGATTAGGCAAATGAAGCCGCTGACGTCACTTCTTCTTCTTCTGCTTTGGGTTTACAGGCAGGCCGCAAACAACTTCACGGCGTATACTGCCACCCGAAGTCCCCGGCCGGAAGTCCCCGGAGTTGGGGACTGGCTTCAGTAGAAGCTGCTGGGACTCCCAGCAGCTTCTACTGAAGCCTTCCGAGCAGTGTGCGAAATACCCGTCAATAATCAGGGGGGTCCCCATCTCCCGTTTATTGCGCAATATACCGGTCGAAGATTTCTCAATATGCAGTAGGCGGCCTACTGGGTCAGGGCCATGGGCATGCTCCCCCGGTAAGATTTTTTTTTTAAATTTTGGAGTTAAATGCATCAATCTGGTGCATTTTGAGGGGGAAATAAAGAGACTAGATGTAGACAGACAGTCCCACTGTGTGAGGCAGACCCACATTTGTGCAGCGTTGCGTTCACAATACATACAAAAAACACTTAACAGGCCAGGCCATCGGGAAACCTCCCGATCCTCCCGATGGCCAGTCCGGACCCAATCAGTAGTCTAGAGCAGCGTTTCTCAACCGGGGCGCCGTCTGGAGTCAAATAATTCTATATTCTGACGTTCATATGAATGAATGAATACGCGACCGTTAAAGAGCCGTCTGTTTTCTATGCGAGGAAATGCTTTTGCCAGCCAAAATAGAAGATATTTGTGAATAAATGTTTTGAATTATGAATACTGGACATAGTAAGCTTAAAAACATTTTAGTGACCATTGCAAGTGACAAATAAATATTATAATTTGAGACCCCCCTCAAGTTTTGCTGTTGAGGCTTTCAGGGGGGCTCAGGTGTTAATCGGGGGGGTCGAGCTCCCCCGGACCCCCCTGTATTTCGCACACTGCTTCCGAGTAAATCGCCAGAACGCCGACACCTCCTCATCACTCCACCGCTCCCATATATTTTTTTTGTGTTGCCATAAGTTAGTCTCTCTCCGTTGGTGCGCTGGGCTAATGCTAATGCTAATAATGCTAATGCCAGCAAATACAATGGCGGTTTCACAAAAAAAAAAAGTTTTACGGGGCGTGGTTTGCAATTCGCCCAGCCAATCAGAAATGGGAACCTTTTTCTCCCAGGAAAGTACCTGCTCTCTAGCAGGGACTAAAAAGGGGTGAAAAGGTTCGCAAAAGGTTCGCAAAATAAAGTTCTAGTTCCACATCTTTTTGGTGTGAACGCAAAATCCCAGGAACTATCGGAACTATTCCTGGGAAAAGTACTCCGGTCTGAAAGCGCCTAGTGTAGCGGAAGGCTCCTCCAGAGCCACTATTTCAAGGATGCTACGTCATCGAATCCCGCCGAAGGACTGTTCCAATGTCCAGGATCCTTGGAATTCTACCGAGGACTGAATCCTTCGGTCTTAACATCTCCACAATGCTTTGCGCACGGACCAATTTCCAAAATCTTTGGCGGAAAATGTAAGGCTGGGCCTCTCATATGACGCACACCTGCACACTTGCTAGCCTGTCTCATTCTTCATTCTCCGAATGAAAGGAAGGATTCTTGCCTAGCCTCTGAAAGACCTGACTCGGAGGGACATGTCCTACCAAGGAAGCGTCCTCGACATTGAGAAACACCCTCTGACTACGCAAAAGATAATAATGCAATCAAATCAATTTTGTTGTTAATCTTTGACATATCCAAGACTCTAATAACCACCAAAGCCCCATCCCCCTACTAATTATTATATTGAAAATATGTAATTTTTTGTGTCTTTTTGTAATAAATAATGAGGTCATTCAAATAATCAAACAGGCATTTAAAGGGTTAAAATCCTGACAATTATTGAATATGTTATAGTTTTGAGCACTAGAAGTTGTTTATCTCGCACTAGAAGTTGTTTATCTCGCACTAGGAGTTGTTTATCTCGCACTAGAAGTTGTTTATCTCATATGCCCTCTTGATTTATGACAGAGATTTGCCGCCATAGAAATGGGGAATGTTGGTACGTTGGTACATTCCATTAAGACGAACACTTAATTAAAGCATGATAAAATACCACTCGGAGACTCCAGAGGGGTCTGGGAGAGCGGGAAAAGGGAGGGAGGGAGGATGGGGACAGGGGGCGGTGAGAGAGAAGGGAGCGATTCACTTCCACCCTCATTTCCCAGCAATAGAAAGTTAGACACAAAATAAAACTAAATCATCCAAAAAATATTTTCATGCATTTTTAGATCGTTAATAACAAGCATTACAATGTCTAAAGAGACTCGCTGTGTATGAGACTCAATACTCGCTGGTTGTACTTTTGCGGGCATCCAATTCGCTAGGTGGCGGTGTTAACAGGGGGCTTAACAGGCTAAGATCTATTCCAATAGGAAAACAAGAATTTTAATCCTGATCAATTATCAGACCTAGGTTTTACTTGCAATGCTTTTTTTTTGCAGTGTGCCCCAGATCAGGCTTTGGTTTCTTTTCTTTCTATTTTTTTCTTTCTTTATTAACCTGTTAAGCCCGGAGCCTGTTTTCCAGGTCTCAGGCTCGAAAATGACGTGCCCAGAACAAATGACTATATCTTCACTTCTACAAGGGGTAAATGAATAATCTTTTTTCTCAAAGCAATGATACACCTGTGAGTTGGATGTAGAAGAGTCAGAATCAATATAGATGTTTTTATTTTAAAGTAAATTCAGATTGAACATAGTAAAAAAAAAATTAAATTATAGTTTCCGTCCAAAATAAAACCATTACTTATAGTGAAAACCACCCGTGAATGATGGGATAGTAGACAAAAAGCTTAAGGAAACCAAACTATAACCTATAATAAGTACCCTGTATCAAGATTGATGCAAAACAAGTGACATTTGACCTTTTTAGAGAGGTTTAGAAGGAAAAAAACCCACCTCTGGGGTCATTTGGGTGGATTTGCCATATCTCTGGAACCTATTGGTCGATTTTGGTGATTGACACTTCTTTTGAACCGTTAGAGCCAATAGAATCTAGGGGAAGTTCCTAAATCCACCTAAACGTTACCATTGAGGAGTGAGAGTGATGCGCACGCAATTTGCCCAAACCGAAAGCTACGTTGCGCTCTGAAAACTGAAAACTAGGTTATAGCCATAAATATTACGATGGATTATCAGTAATCATTTCAAAGTGACACAGAGACATTAACCTTCAGCAGCGTTTATATGCGTTTTAATGCCATTGAACACAACTTTTCATCAGAAAACAGCAAAGGTAAGACATATTTGCCGTTTTGGCCCAGTAAAGTGAAGTTGTGTGTTGTCTTTCCTGGCTTTCGCTGCCGCGAATCGTACATTGATGATACTTATACCAATGGAATCTGTGGAATCTCAGCTTTCATATGATATCGTGCAGATCCGATGAAGTATAAAAGATCGCTAACGTGAGTTATGTGCTAAGTGCGTTAGCACTCTTTCTCTTAGTGCTAATTCAGAGGCTTCGCGTTAGACTTGTGTTTTGTTTCGGTAGAAATGGTTCATATCGTCAGTTAGCTGAGTTTCTTCCCGTTAAGTGGGTATGACACATCAATAGGTTGTTAAATGTTAAGAAGCCCTGAGACACAGTTTCGTGAATATTGTTGTGATATAGCCCACGCCGGCGGGGGCTACCGGGCTTAACAGTTTAAGGCAGTGGTTCTCAAACTTTTTCTGTCAGGCCCCCCCTTTGGAGAAAAAAAAAAGTCGGGCCCCCCCAACACAAATAGTCAGGCTCAGTGGCGGCGCCAGAGATTTCTTTTGGGGGTGCTGTGGGGTAGCTTGACGTTTCATAGAGGGTGCTCAAACATTTAGGGTTTCCCATTAATGTACCGGGCTACAGTGGAATGTTCTAATGCAACAATCCCCACGCAAATACACAGTGTACCCGCGACTGTTACAATGAAGGCTCGATAATCAGCTCACGGCATATAGGTGTAAGCAGGGGTAAAGTGCTATTTTTATAGGTGGTGTGTGGACCTCACATAGGGGGGTCCGGGGGCAAGCTCCCCCGGGAAGATTTATTTTTAAATATATAATATATATATATATATAAATACATCTCTCAACACCCATATGAAGCAGAACTGTAAAGAGATTTACTTTTTCTTTATGGATATTTTACAAATCACCCTTTTAAACTTTATTCTTTTTTTACTGTCATATAGTATTTCATACCTGTTTTTCATTTATTCTCTTATTTTTTTATAACTATAATGATCATATAAACGTGTGCCTCAGAAATAATTGTTTACATTAATGGTGACCAAAATGTTTGAGACCCACTGAGATAACTTAGACTAAAGTTAACTATCTAAACACTGAGAGAGTCCTTTAGTTCACTGAGCCTCTCAGTCTGACAGGAGAGAGTCCTTTAGCTCACTGAGCCTCTCAGTCTGACAGGAGAGGACTCTCCTCCACTTTGTTGTTGAAAAAACTCCTTATATCCGTTAGCGTAGCTCGCTAGCACCAGAAGCTAACAACAACGATCTCCGGTACCGGTGCGCTCTCTCTCTCTCGCTCGTGCACGCACACAAAATGGCTCGCTCCACACACACAGAGAGCCGAGCTTTAATGAAACACAGAGACCCAGACGTAATAGTACTGTACTGTATCATATTATTTTCGAATCAATCATTTTTCAAATTATGATTTTTTTTTTTAATAACCATTTTACTCCTGGTCTCTCGCGCCCCCCCTGTCATGGCTCTGCGCCCCACTTTGGGAACCACTGGGTTAAGGAGTGCAGATTTAACAGACAATTCAAACATTTCCTGTTTTTTGCATTTTGTTAGAAAACATCATATTACTGGAAGTTCACTACCCCTCTTTTGTTTAATATAAAAAACAGACAGAAAAAACAACCCCCCCCCCCCCCCCCCCCCCTCCTCACAAGAACTGGAACATTGGTTACACACCATGTTTCCCTTACACATCCCGATAAAGTTTACATGATAAAGAAGAAATAATGACACAAAGATGACATAAAACATGAACAGGGAGGCTGTGGCTCAGTGGAATAGTGCGCTGGTCTTCCGATCAGGGTAGCACTGGTTCAAATCCCGCTGTATTGAATGTATGAAAGTCGCTTTGGATAAAAGCGTCTAACAAGTGAAATGTAATGTAATAAAAAGATATATAATAACAATAATAACTAAAGGGGGAACATATAGACTAAGCCAGGGGGTAGGATTTTCAGTGAATTTAAATATGACATAAAGGGCCATTCCCATAAAATGTGGGGGCAATTTTTTATTTTCATCTTAAATATTTTATATATAGTTTCAAAATAGCCCTGCCAAAAATGTTATAACTTTGAGCATGAATAGAACATATGACATAGGTGACATGGAGATGTATGAAATCTGTTACACTTGTCCTCTATCCCTGGAAACATTTCAGACAGGCGGGCTTTAGAAAAATGAACTCTGTGCAGGACTTTGAACTGTATGAGCTTAAGTCGGGCACAGACAGAACTTGTATGGGTCCTTTTTATAGCCCTTTCCCACCCATCCTCAGAGAAATGTATGACCAGCTCCGATACAGTCTTTGATTTGGTTATAGAAATCTCATTGAGAGATAAGAGCAGACCATATATTTTGGAAAACAATTACCTCTGTTTAGGTTTCAAATTCTAGAAGGTCTTCCCAGTAGGGATGTGCATCTCCATCACTGAGGCCGATGCGATGCGCATCTCGATACGTTGCCAATGATACGATACATTAACGATACATTTGGGCGATGCGATACGATACGATTCACCCCTGTGGCGATACAGTTCGATACGATTTGATTCAACATTATGCGATTCGGGGCGATACGATGCGATTCAACACAATGCAAAATAATGATACAATTGAATATGGTACGACAGAGGATTTTGTTTTATTCCTCATATGCAGCAAAACATAAATTAACAAAAAAGTGCTCTCTACTAGTACTGCGCATCCCATTATGCTGTTTCTTTTTTACCTTAAAAAAAACAACCACTTGGACCTTTCACAAACAGGCCTTTTCACAAGTCCTTTGTAATAGTGTTCTCTGTCTCCAGAGTGCAGTACAATTGTATAACACCTCACAGTTAAACAATTTAAGGATGCATTGCCCATGATTAACAATGTGCAAATAACAACTACCATAGTGCAATGCCCATACAACTGCCAGCCTGATGTGCTTAACACTCATTCATAGGCTAACTCACCAGTGAGCAGAAAGCAGTGGTTTCTATATGAACAATAAAGAATTCAAATAACCTTTCACAAACAGGTATTTACGGTGGCCGGCAGGTGCAAACGCGGAACAACGGCCAAAAATGCATAAGCAGGAAACAGCTGCAAATCCTGAAATGAAAAACAAACAAATCCTGAAAACAAATACAACCAAAAAACGCTGCATTTACAGAAATGATGCAAACTAAATACAACACACAAACCCCGAAAACAAACGCAACAGAAAAACGCTGCAAAGTCAAAAACACATACAAACCCAAAACACACAGTGCTCCAGGCCTCTAGGGGGCGCGTTACGTGGAACAGATGATGTCTGACCAGACATAGAGAGAACGAACGAGAGTGATGGAAATTGAAGCCGGAGGAAACAAAGTTGATCGAAGTGGACAAAGTCGATATATAAGAAGGTAAGTTTTGTTTTGATACAAAGAGTCATATTTACCCAGCTAGCGTTAGCTTGTTTGGTAAAAGAGCTTGCAAGTCAAGAGACAGCATTGTGCACCTAAATGTAACTCTTGACATCATATAGATATATATTATAGGTGCAGAGAGGAGTTGGTTTATTGTGCCCCGATGTAAATCCTAATGTGAGAGTTAAAGGACAGTCAACAATATAATGTACCTTGGTCAGTTTGGATTTATCGTGGCATTTATTCTGAATTAAAGTGAATTTATTTTATTTCAGTCACTCATTTGTGTGGATGCAGGTGTGGGACATTCCAAATGTTCCAAAAGTGAGCACTCCAAGAATGGACCACAGTTTGCCAGGGTCGAATAAAACATTGTCAACATGTTATTTTGTGCCACAAGAAGCAGAATGTTTTAACAGTACAGTAGTTTGAATATATTTTGTGTTTACCTTTATCAGACCTCTCAGGCACCCACAACCAGCGTCTGATCGGGTAAGACTAATTCAAAATGTGATTATACCATGTAGGTTTGAATTTGTGAACATGAAATCAATAAATACCTTTGTGTGCTATTGACACTGTCATTAGATCAACTGCACTTATTTCCTGGGTAAAAATAGGATGGAGCACCAACCCCATTCCAGGAAGAGGTCCAATCTGCCCCGGGTCAGAACCACTTCTACAGGTAAACGATGTTTGACAGTTGCATCGTGACACAGTTGTTTGGTGTGTATCTTTATTTGTACATTTGTTTGTTTGTATAGCCTCCAATCACAGTGGGTAACATTGCCAGGAAGCAGAAAAAGTATACTTTTATACATTTCCAAAAGACACCCACAACATCTTAGTGAAGACGATACAAAAAACACCCACACATATTTTTCAAAGATCAGATATTGTTTCTTGCATCCATTTCAAATGTTTACAAGGACTGTGCAGGAGTATGACAACAGTGCTGTTGTCAGTTTAGAAGCCAATGTATTTTTTATTTACAGGAAGAGGATCGACATCCTTTTGTAAATATTATTACTGTCATGCATATATTATGTATTTGAAAGTAATTATTCGACTGTCTTCTCACTGCAGCAACTACACAAATGTGTATGCACATATCATTATTGATAGCCAGTCTGAGCCAGAAGACACAATGGAGCAAACTGCAGAGGAAAGGTATTAATTGTTACTATTACCACTTAATTGTTCTATTCTATACTGTAAATCTTATTACTAGCTTCATCATTTAATATTACATACATCTTTGTCTTTCCCAGCACAGAATACCTGACTGCGGAGGACATTGTTGCAGAACTCTCTGCAAAAATAACAAATACATCTTGGAGCAGGTTCAATATTAATAGAGCCAATGTGTGGGATGGAGCTACCGCGGCTTCAAACGTGCCTCATTCGACCCCTCTCATGAGATGTCAGTTAAGTTCACTGATGATGAGGGACAAACTGAGGATGGAGTGGACACTGGTGGTCCCAAGCGTGAGTTCCTGACCCTCCTTATGGAATGCCTGAGAATACGAAGAAAACATCATGTCATAGCAACTGTTTGTGCCCCATGGCGATGTGACTTTCCCAGCCGCTCACTGTCTCAAAATCTGATTCTAAATGTATAATGTTCTCTATAAAGATAGAACTAATACACAATTATGAATGTATAATATAAGCTGTTTTGTGTATTTAATCATGCATTGGTCTACAATTTAATGATGGCTTCTACATATTTCACATAAACAGACAATGAAAAAATGTGTCCTTCATGCTGATAACTAGTGTATGCATCTGCCAATTAGTATTCTAAACAGAGTGTGTTGAATCCTTATTTCTTGCATTTGAAACAGATACAATACAAAAAAAGTGAACTTACTGTTGTGTTCAACTTCTGCAAAAACTGTACATTTTTGCCACAGGAGCCACAGAACACTTGAACTGTCCCCAGATGTTGGCCACAGAAAGGACAAAACATGGCAGCCTGAAAAGACATACATTGATGTAGTAAATCCATTTAATCAAGTCAATCAAAACACATAGTCTAAATAGTGGTTAGCTAAATAAATAGAAAGATACATCATGTTTACCGTTGAATCTGTGTTTTGTCTCTCTCTCCTTGAATGTCTTCTCTATATTTGTTCTTGAGCATGTCTAATGCAAACTACTCTCCTGTCATTACTTTGTCCCTCTTCACATGTTATCACTTCTCCACCGACCATAGTTACTTATAGTATTGCTACAGCTCTGTATAGTTGCAACATCTATACACAAATACATACATATAAACAAACTGCTAAGAATGTCTCTCTCTCTCTCTCTTCAAATGTTTCCGCGGTACTCACTATGGCCCGTGTTATTTACCTGCACTTGATTTGTCATCTCTTTTAACAACGTTCTTCCCTCACTTTATCTTCCCCTTCACGTGAAGCTCTCCTCTCCTCAGCTGGTGTAGTGGTTAGGCACGCTAATGCTAGCTATATAAATATGACGCTCTATGTATCAAAACAAAACGTACCTTCTTATATCTTTCTCCACTTAAATGAACTTTCTTTCCTCCCGATTTCCATCACTCTTGTTCGTTCTCTCTATGTCTGGCCATACATCAATCTGTTCCACGTAGCGCGCCCCCTAGAGGCCTGGAGCACTTCCGGTATGTTTTTTTTTTGTATGTGTTTTGGGATTTGTATGTGCTTTTGACTTTGCATATCGTTTTGGTATTGCAGCGTTTTTCTGTTGCGTTTGTTTTCGTTTTGCAGGTGTTTCCTGCTTATGTATGTGTTTTGGGCCGTTGTTCAGCGTTTGCACCTGCCGGCCACCGTAGATATTTCATAACTGCTTACAATTGTAAGGAAGACATTGAAACTATTATTGGCAGTCACAGACTGACATAACACCTCACTGAGTGATTGAACTCATATTTTACTTTCAGGTTTTTCTTTTTCAGCCGCAGACCCCATGTCGCCTCTTTATCTGCGTCGTTAAATTCCTCGTACTACTTGTGTACTTTAAAGCGGCACGGCATCGTTTACAATTTGCGAGCGATTTGTCAAGTTGTCCGTCTTTCTTGAAAAATCCGAAGTGTTGCCAAACGTTTGATTTGTAGGTATTTTTCGGTGCGCTGTGTTTCTCTTTCTCCTCGACTTCCATGTTTGTTGATAACTGGGACGCGGCTCTCGGCCTCCATAGTGGCGAAGCAAAGATTAAAGATCGTCTCTGCTGAGTGCTGACAAAAGTGGATGAGAGGATATTATATGAATGAATCCGTTTTTTACCGATGCAAAGACGCTACAATAGATGCATCGCGAGTTCAACCCAAACTGTAGCCGATGTGCACTCTTTCAACCGGTGCACTCGCATTTTTGAAAGTTGACAAGGTGTGATTTTATCTATAATTTTCCTACTGAACTGTAGATATCCTATTGTAATGTTGTTTATACTTGCGTTTTATAAGGCTATTTGTGAAGCACTTCGCCATTCTGAATATATACATGACATTTTATTTAGATGGCGAGGTTCATGTTAGCACACTTATCTACGCCATGGGCAACGAAGCTGAAAATATATTCAAGTCGTTTAAATTTGATGAAGAAGAAGATGGGGATGACTATGACACAGTGCTAGCTAAATTTGATGGATATTTCATACCAAAGAAAAACATGATACACAAGAGAGCGTGCTTTCACCAGAGAGTTCAGAAGCCAGGCGAAATAGCGGAGTCATTTATCCGTGCGCTATATGAACTGAGTGAGAACTGTGACTTTGGCGAGAGGAAGAGTGAGCATATTCGAGACACACTGGACGTTGGGATCCGTGATAAAGAGCTTGTTTTGTTTTTTGGTCTATTAATGAACTGACTCGTGCTCCGTGACTGGATCCTGAACTTCCTGACGAGCAGACCCCAGGCAGTGCAGGTGGGAAACATCACATCCTCCACCCTGATCCTCAACACCGGAGCCCCTCAAGGCTGCATGCTCAGCCCTCTCCTCTACTCCCTGTTAACACACGACTGCGTGGCCACACACAGCTCCAACACCATCGTTAAGTTTGCTGATGACACGACCGTCATCGGCCAGATCACCGACGGCGACGAGCCGGCGTACAGAGAGGAGGTCGAAAACCTGACATCTTGGTGCCAGGATAACAACCTCCATCTCAACGTCAGCAAAACCAAGGAGCTGTTTGTGGATTACAGGAAGCAGCAGAGAGAGGGACACGCCCCCATCGCCATCAATGGGACTACGGTGGAGAGAGTCAGCAGCTTCAGGTTCCTCGGGGTCCACATCACTGAGGACCTGACATGGACTCTTCACACAAACACCATCACCAAAACAGCTCGACAGCAGCTCTTCTTCCTCCGCAGGCTGAGGAGGTTCAACATGGACTCCAGGATACTCTGCAACTTCTACAGGTGCACCATAGAGAGCATCCTGACCTTCTACAGGTGCACCATAGAGAGGATCCTGACCTTCTACAGGTGCACCATAGAGAGGATCCTGACTGGCTGCATCACGGCCTGGTACGGCAGCTGCACCGCCCTCAATCGTAAGGCTTTACAGAGGGTGGTGAAAACTGCACAGAACATCACCAGGACGGAGCTGCCATCCATGGAGGACCTTTACTCCCAGAGGCTCAGGAAGAAATCCCTCAGGATTATCAAAGACCCCCATCACCCCAGCCACAAACTGTTCTGTCTGCTGCCGTCTGGCAGGCGGTATCGCAGCATCGGGACTAAAACCACCAGACTCAGGGACAGTTTCATCCCACAGGCAATAAGACTATTTAACACCTGTACTTGAAACAACATCATAACATTAATCTGGCTGCTACTTAGAAATTATTTATCTAATATATCATTCCAATCATTTGCACTATTTCACTTTTTTACTATTTTTCCTTTTGTATTTACTATTTACTTGCACTATTTTTGTCTGTTTATCTGTTTTATTGTGTTGGAGGAACCTGTGACCTAAGATTGTCATCGTCATAACTACACTGTAGCTATGCACGTATGACTAATAAAAGCCTTGAACCTTGAACTCTTAGCCATCTTTATTATTAAATGATCTTGTTCAGGTCTTTTACCTTACATATGGATTTAACCATATATCACAACTCTGTAGCGACACCTTGTGGTAGGAGTGTGTATCTATCTAATCATCACATCCCCCTTTCTTTGAGGTAATATAAACAAATAACGCAACATCAATTTTAACCAAACATTTTGATTTCTTTACAATGCTATAACAAACAAATTGGTTTCCAATGCTCACCCTCAGCTTGTAGGAGCACTGCGCCTATTCCATCATTTGAAGCATCTGTTGACACTTTAATCTTCTTTTTGGGGTCAAAGAATGTCAATACCGGTGCAGTTGTCAGTGTCTGTCTGAGTGTCTGAGTGTTTTCCACTCTCGCTCATGTTTGACTGTCCATTTAAACTCATTTCCTTTGTGCAGGGGCTCACGGATGCAAGATGTCTTTGCAGATAGGTTAGGAATACATTTACCTATAAAGTTGACCATCCGGATAATGCGAAGTACACCTGTTTTATTTGTGGGTCTTGGCATATTCTGTATGGCTTTGATTTTTTCTTGGTCAGGTTGTACACCTTGTGCAGAGAGCTTGTCTCCGAGAAAGACAACTTCTTGAACTCCAAACTCACATTTGCTCTTGTTAAGCTTGAGTCCATACTTGTGTATGCGCTCCAGTACCTTTTTCAGCCTCTCATTGTGTTCTTGTAGTGTAGAGCCCCACACAATGATGTCATCAACATATGCTCGAACACCATCCAGCCCCTCAATGATGTGCTCCATCGCTCTGTGAAATATTTTGGATGCTGAGATGATCCCAAAGGGCAGTCATCCAGTTTCAGCTGCCAAAAGCCTTGAGATGCATCAAGCTTTGTTAAGAAGCTGGCACCTGCCACTTCACTTGTGATTTCCTCACGCTTGGGTATCTGATAATGTTCACGCTTGATGTTTTCATTAAGATCTTTTGGGTCCATGCACACTCTTAAATCACCACTTTTCTTCTTTACACAGACCATCGAGTTAACCCAGTCTGTTGGCTCCTCAACCTTTTTTTATCACTGCCAGCATTGTCATTCTGTCGAGCTCTTTCTTTAAGCGATCTCTGCATAATTCTGTACTATACAGTCAATAGAGTCATTTGGTGTACTCACAGTTGTGTTGATGCAATACACTCTCTTAACAAGTTCCAAATCTTCACATGCTTTATCACTCAGCAGTGAATCAAGTCCATCAGCGACAACAGAGAAAAGTAGGTGGTGCACTTTACCTTTTGAGGTTACCTTTAATCTGCACACACCCAAACTGTTGATTTTCTGTCCATTATAATCTTTTAGTGCCTGTGTTCTTTTTTGTATTTTTGGCTTATCTTCATTGCCTTGATGTCAGACAGGCTCATCAGGTTTGCTTTTGCACCAGTATCCAGTTTCATAGTTATTATTGTCCCGTTAATCATCAGTGGAGCTATCCATTTGTCTTCTCTGATTGCATTTACCTCTTTTTGCTCAGTTTCACAGTTCACCATGCCAACAAAAAATGTCTCACTTAAATCATCGTCTTCCACTATGTTTACAGACTTTCCTTTCTTCCTCTCTTTTCCTTTTGAGAAGCACTGCTTAGCAAAATGGTTCTTGCCCTGGCAATTAGAGCATTGCTTACAGCTGAATGTCCCTTCTTCAGACCGCTGTGTAGGCCGCGTCTGTGCGCGCCATTTGCCTTGGCTGGAGACCTCACCAACTGCTGCGCCGTAACTCACGTTAGCCGCACCCGCCATCTCGCTGAAAGTCCTGATGTGCATTTGGGACATCTCACAAATGCAGATGAATGGCATGGCAAATCTTTATAGCTGCTTCTAGTGTCAGCTCCGTTTCCCTTAGCAGCCTTTCTCTGACCTTTTTATCCTCCACGCCAAAAATGATCTGGTCCCGTATCATGGAGTCCCACAGTGTAGCAAAGTTGCATGACTGTGCTTTTAGCTTCAGGTCAGTCAGAAAGCTATCAAAATGCTCATGCTGCTGCACACGTGAACGGAATACATATCTCTTGTATGTTTTCGTTCTTTCTGGGAGAGCAGTGGGTATCAAATTTCTCGAGCACTTTATCCAGTTTGTCTTTATCAGCTTGATCTTCATACACAAAAGTATTATACACTTCTATCGCCTATGGGCCTGCTATAGTTAGCAGTAGCGCTGCCTTTCTAGCATCCGGCTTTGTTTCAAATCCCATGGCCGCGATGTAAAGCTGGAACTGCTGCTTGAAGGTCCGCCAGTTGCGGTCGACTTTTCCCGAAAGTTTTAGCGTCTCCGGTGGCTTTAAGTGAGGAGTTGTGACAAGCGACATGGATTCATTAACCTGTTAAGCCCTGAGCCTGTTTTTCAGGCCTCAGGCTTGAAAATGACATTCCCAGAACAAATGACTATATCTTCACTTCTAAAAGGGGTAAATGAATAATCTTTTTTCTCAAAGCTATGATACACCTGTGAGTTGGATGTAGAAAAGTTGGAATCAATATAGATGTTTTTTTTAAAAAATAAATTCAGATTGAACATAGTAAAAAAAATTAAATGATAGTTTCCGTCCAAAAAAAACACATTACTTATAGTGAAAACCACCCTTGGGATAGTAGACAAAAAGCTTAACAAAACACAAGGGTAACGCCAAGCACTTTTTCGCTTAGTGCTGATTCAGAGGCTTGGCGTTACCCTTGTGTTTTGTTTAGGTAAACATTTTTCATATTGTCAGTTAGCTGAGTTTTTTCCCGTTAAGTGACTGCGGTCAAGCCAGTCTCCACTTGGGAAAATGCAGTCAAGCCAGCCCGCACGCAATATTGTGGTGCGCGAATATCCTATGCATTACGGTAGAGTCCTGGAAAAACTGCCTTCAAAATAAAAGCGCTTACTCGGTCAATACACCTAAAAAACATACCAAACATATTAAATATATAATGTGATCAAACATTATTTAAAACAAACTACGTATAACTACCACATTATAAATGAGTGAATTTGAGGTCTCATATATGAGACTTCAAATGTCTTTTATTTTGAAACTCTACATCAGAATGTCCTGATTTTCTCTGAGTGACTAGTTGGGGTGTCCTGCTACCACCCTGGAGTGAAATAAGTCTTTGATACTGGAGAGTTTTTGTTTTATTCTTATCTAAAAACAGAGGGATGATAGCTCATATCTGAGACTTCAAAGGTCTTTTATTTTGAAACTCTACATCAGAATGTCCTGTTTTTTCATGAGTGACTAGTTGGGGTGTTCTGCTATCATCCTGGATTGAAATTAGTCTTTGATACTGGAGAGTTTTTGTTTTATTCTTATCTAAAAACAGAGGGATGATAGCTCATACAATAGAGACTTCAAAGGTCTTTTATTTTGAAACTGCATCAGATTGTCCTCCTTAAGTTTTACATTCACTCATTTATAATGTGGTAGTTATACGTAGTTTGTTTTAAATAATTATTGATCACATTATATATTTAATATGTTTGGTATGTTTTTAGGTGTATTTGTTATTGACCGAGTAAGCGCTTTTATTTTGAAGGCAGTTTTTCCAGGAATCTACCGTAATGCATAGGATAATCACGCAGCACAATATCGCGTGCGGGCTGGCTTGACTGCATTTTCCCAAGTGGAGGCTGGCTTGACCGCAGTGTTAAGTGGGTATGACGTCCGGCCGTTCGGTGATTCTCCAGATTCTACAGATGGCCAGTCCGCCCCACACACACCTCTGAACACACACACACACCAGAGTTCCCGTTAGCCGGACTATGACCGGTAAAATATGCTGAAGACCGGCAAATCTAAATCTCTCCGGTCAAAATGTCCGGTCAAAATAATTTCCCCTTAGCGCAATACCGCATCAGTTGCGCCACTTATGTGACAGACAAGAATAGTATGTGACAGACAAAAGAGTATGTGACAGACAAGAATAGTCAATTCTAATGTCTAACACTTAATGTGGAGAAAGAGATGTCCTGTATGGGTTGATTATGCGTTGATCTGTTGGTAATGCCTCAGGGTTCCGGTGGGCATGTAAACAAATGCATAATGCTGCGCTATACTTTGTGGCCTCACCCGGTTGCATAGCGACGCTTATTGTTTAGGTGTGTTTTAATAAGCAGGTAGTCATATCATTAGCTAGATCTAGCTAGATCAAAAATCTGGCGAGCCCTCTCCTTAGCAGATAAGCTAAATGTCTTAAGGAGAAGGGCTTTAATCGCCTCATATTTGCCATGGCGTAGGGGATCTGCGATAAATCCAACCAACCTGGACGACGTGGAGCTCCCCAGCGCCGTCACCACGTGAAAGTACTTCAGGTCCTCTTCACGGACCTGGCGGTAGGCAAAGTGCGCCTCCACGTGTGCGAACCACGCCGCAGCGGCATGTTCCCAAAACTCCGGCAGTTTAATATAAACATTGCGATCAGCCATGTTCACTAAGTTTTCGGAATCTATCTCGAAAACGTCAGGGTCACCAGTCGCTTCTCAGGGCTCATGATTTCTGCAGTCTTCAGCGTGCATGTTTTCACGAACTTACCCTGACAGTATGGCGTTGATGGTAAAGCTATTTCGCTAGTAATAAGGTAGCTAGCTTTCACTGCTGCATCACTGATATCTCAGCTAGGGGTAAAAAAACACTGCTGCTTCTTCAGACCCTCTAACAATTCATTTATCTTTTTATCTTCTCTCTTCTCAGTTCTCCTTGCAAGCTGTTGTATTTTTTGCCATGATGAGTCTCTTAGTGGTGCCAAATATTATGTTCTTTGAGCACTTAAAACACCAGGCACACAGGTTTGACACCCCATGTACTAGCCTAATTCAGAGTGAAAAAACTGGACATTTTAGAGTGGCATTTTATTTTGACCAGCCCAAGGCACACATGTAGAAATCATGCTGTTTAATCAGCAACACCTGTCAGGTGAAAGGATTATGTTGGCAAAGAATATTGAATTTAAAGCTATATAAGTGTGCATTGAAAAAAGTATTGGATTTTGTACTTCAACTGGAACATGGGAGTCAACCATTAAATAACTCCTGCACCATTTCACTATTGTAATAAACTTTAAAATGTTTTACTGGTAACAGCGTAGAAACCTAAACATTTGTTGAACCAAATTAGGGTAGGCTATAGAGGTGGTGATTTGTAATGCAAATCTTTCTTCAGGCTTATTTTTCCACTTGTTTCAGTAGGTCAGGTTGAAGGAGCCCATCGTTCAACTCCTTGAATAATCAGCCAAACTTTCAGATACTGCTTTTATAAAGGCACTGCTGGAAAAAATACTCTGCTCTTTTACATTAAAGAGAAGAGTATTCCAAAGTGTAGAAACAGGGCGTTCCTGTTGCTTACACTAACTACGACACTTAGTTAGATACAATTAAAATTAAATGATGCATAGTTTAAAGGTGGGGTAGGTAAGTTTGAGAAACGGGCTCGAGATACACTTCTTGTTATATTCCATGGAATGCTCTTAACATCCCGATAGCAATGAATATCTTAAGTGCTTTGACAAAAAATCCATAAAAAAATGTCATCTGTGGAAGCCGTAGTACTGTAAAAAGCACGACCAATCATTTTAGCCGGCCCGGCTAAAATAACTGGATGGCCTACCTGCCTGTCAGCCTTCCATCTTTGCACAAACTTATCTCGTGCCCTCATTGGTCATGTGCGCGTTTGTGTGTGTTGGAGGAGGGGCTCTGTAAGGAAGTAGCAGATTTTTTCCGGCTGTGTATTTTCAAATTCTAGCGCACTCGAGCTGGTTTCTCCAAAATTACCTACCCCGCTTTTAAGGGGAACTATCATGCAAAATGCACTTTTGTACATCTTTTATACATGAATATGTGTCCCCGGTGTGTCAGGGAACTCACCAAGTGTCAGAAAACACAACCCTCTCTCTTTTCCTCCATACCCAAATCTCTAAAAACGGGGCTGCAACGGAGCTGATACAGACTGATACAGATTTGAAATGTTTCTGACGTCAGAAAAGCGGTGCTCCGCCTATATGGCCAACTCTCCACCTATCAGGAGGAGACAGCCACGGCCATTGCCGCTCGAAAGCGCTGGAGACGCTGTAGTACATATGCCAGGCCTGTAAGTGGCGCTGTAGTCTGCCACAAAAGCAGCGAAGAAGACTTCTCAGAATCAGCCCTTGCAAAAACAGGGCTAAAAAAGAGCAAATAGAGCGAAATGAGGCATGGCTAAAATGCATGATCTGTTTGGTATTTTGAAAAAAAAACTTCACAGACATGTTTTATATAGGTATGGCCCTACAATATATTATTCAAATATAGCATGATAGGTCCACTTTAAGTTGACAGAACAGTCAGCTCCTTCTGGGAAGATGAAATTAAATCAAATCAAATCAAATCAAGTTTTATTTATATAGCACATTTTTAAACGATTTTTGGTCGAGCCAAAGTGCTGTACATATAATGAAAAAGTACCCTACAGTAAAGACATTTTACAGCAAATACAACAGCACAGTTTGTGCAGAATATCAGTATGAGAAAAACGACAAATATATGAACATCATACATAATATACATACAACTTTGACATGTGGGGAATACAGGTAGGCCTACACATACATAAGGGGTTAAAAAAAGAAGAAAGATAAAGAAAAGGTAAATAAAATACAAAAGGAAATATTTATTTTTATTATATTAATTATATATTTGGTTTTGGTTGCCTCTTTATGTTTTTTATGGTGATGCCATATGCTTTAATTCTAGGTAAAGGTGTGATACATTTGGTTTTGAATTTATCCTAGATGGGGTGTATGCAGTATTTTTGTTGGGTAATCTATGGTAGGGCTAACCCATACAGTGGTGGGGCTCAAGTCAGTATTTGCAATGTAATTACATACACGCTATATCGCCCCCATTGACAGTGAAACGCCACGCGCGAGGTTTAGATTATTTCCCTGTCTCAATCCAAATTGAACAGTATGAAATAAAAAGGCACATTTGTCTTGTAGTAAATAAAAAGGGCGACCTGGAGCCAATCCTGCAATTTCCCCACAGGTGAAAGAGTTGACATGCTGAAAACCCAACCCCTGCAGGGGGGTCTGGGGGGATTCTCCCCCAGGAGATTTTTTGAAATACTAACATAAAATACACATTCTGGTACTCTCTTGAGAAGAAAAATAAATAAATCTATTACTACACATTTAAAAAAATGAATGCCATTTTTGTTTTTTGTTACTTTGTTCTGAAGCTGAACCTGCTGCTCCTCACAGAGAGAAGAGGGAAGAGGCTGTGTGAATTACTTTACATTGTGGATAAGGATGGATAGCCCCCATTGTTCTGTGTGTCAAAATGAAAGACAGCCCACACACCTACCAATCATCAAACCGTGGGGTCTTATTTCATTACGTGTTGATTTCTATCAACACGTAATGTTGTATCGATGTATATAGAGATGTACTACTGCAAAAGTATTCTCCGTCGGGGCTTCCTGCAACAACACCACGCCGTTATCGTGATTCTGATTGGCCAGAAGACATTATCAAAGATGTTTTATTGAGAAGACGATCACTACGTGACAAACGTTTTCAAAACCGTTTCTAGTCTTCGGTATTTCCAGACAAGTGGCTACTGAAATCAATCTTACTAACTGCTGTCTGTGCAATTTACTCCGCGCGAGTTGGCGGACTTGCTTACTTTAACATCATTTTTCATGGTGGGGCTAAGGCCATTTATTGGTATGGCTGTAGCCTACCCCAGCCATACCCTAGCGCCGCCACTGGGTGTATGTGGGACGTGGTGGATTCATGGATGTGTTGGATTGGGATTGTGAATCACTGCATGTGCGGTTTACGTCAGTTCTCGTCGATTTACGGCATCCCGCCATTTTATTTTCAACATACAGCCAACCGCACCACCGCCACAACTAAACAACGCACACGTTCAACTATCCTTCGCCGAACGGCCTGTGCACGTTCAGCGGACCACCTTTAACTTATTGTTGGTCCATCGATTTGCTAAAGTAACGTGGCTTGGTAGGCCTGCTTGCACCGTTCGCTGGTCCTCCTGGTTCATGGTGTGATCTCTGAAGATATTGGAGGAGAGAGGGTACGAAATAAGCTCGAGGCTCCTTGTTAGCATTGATAGCATGCTTAGCTTGAATGCTCGGTTGAATACCTTCACTACGGTCCCAGAGCTGTAGCGATGATGACCGGAGGGAAACTACTGTTGCGTCAGTTCTATCTAGAATGAACACAATGTTTGTGTATAAACAATGATGTTTGGTTTTGTGATAAAACGTACACACTGGGTATCTGATGGAAGTCGTAAACAACAATCGGCACATGTGTGTGCTGTCTGCGAGCTTCCGTTCTTGGTGTGGGCCTGCGATTTACTGGTAGTTTTATGTTAAAGTTCGTGTTTGGTAATTGTATGGTATTAACTGTTATTATTAGGTGAAAGATGACGCAGTTTTTACCCCCGAATCTGCTGGCTCTCTTTGCCCCGCGGGACCCGATCCCTTTCCTGTCTCAGTTGGAGAAGCTGCCCCATGAGAAGCATCACAACCAGCCGTACAGCGGCATCGCACCGTTCATCAGGCATTTCGAGGTCAGTGGCGATTCTTTTGTTATATCTTTATGTGTTGATTTTTGTTAATTTTCTTTTTCTAGCGAACGTTCCCATTCTAATTATTATTTTTTAAATCCCTATGTGATCAGGATCCTAGAGATGCCCCCCCACCCACAAGGGCAGAGACCCGTGATGAGCGGCTGGAGAGAAAGGTGAGCTATGAAATTATGACCTTGACATGAAACCCCCCCACCCCCTTATGTAGATTTGCTAGTTCAGGCTCAGGATGTAACAGCTGTGTGTATGAGACACTAAAACTAAGGCTGTCTAAAACCCTGCATAGATGCTGCTATAATCTGATGATGGAACGCATCATCAGTACTTTTTCTTTTGGACATCGATACAGTACAAACCAGCCTGTAAAATATTCTATATGTTATGCTCCCATGTGATGCTGTAGCATAGTCAAAGTAATTGACAGTGAAAGCATAGGTAGTGGGTTTGATCATGGCTGACAAACTCCTTGTTGGGGATACTTTAAGCAAGTGCCTTGAATATTGAATATTATACATTTTTAAAACAATAGTTTTAAATGGGTTCTGGCATCACCTTTTGGGATCAAAGCAGTAGCTCAATCTGTAGGGACTAGGAAAGAGATGGGTCACCGGTTCGAGTCCCCATTAGAGCAGTTACTGGTAGCTGGAGAGGTGCCATCACCTGTCTGATACCAGAAAAACTTTAATAACGGCGTTGTGATGCCAAACGGCGTCAATTCAGACTGAAACACATTCACTTATGGGGATGAGGGATATGCATCACAACCCCTACACATTGGTATTTGTTGGGTACATTTGCGGTTTTGTGCCAAACCCAGGGCTTTGAATTTTGAGAAAAAACATCTGCATCTCTGTCTCCTCAGACCTAAAACCCTCTCCCAAATCTTAAAAGGGTCACTCTAATCCTTTCTGGCAAACTCCAGACATGCTTTGATATCACTATAGTTGAATAATGGTGTCTTTCTAGCCACCCTCCTATATAGGCCAGTGTTATGCATAGCTCTGGTTGACTCGTGCACCTTCACCCCGCTCCGCCACTGAACTCTGTAACTCCCTCATACCCCTTTCCTACCAAAGCAGTTCCAGAGCCAGTTGAGGGATGGTCTTGTCTAGGTGGTGTTGGGTGGTGTAATGCAGCTTCCACTATTAATCCAACAGTTCAAACAGGGATATCCAAACACATTTAAACCTTTATTTGTTATAATCTTATATATTTTCTCCCAATATTCGTTCTAATAAATAGAGCCTGAATGCACCGACTCCTCTGATACCAATGGCTAACATTAAATTATAATCCTGATGATTTCAAGACTGATGCGTCTTGTTCATAATTTTGAGCAGACATTTATATTTTGGTAGAAACAAATGAAAACGTTTGCTTACCGAATTGCAAAGGGATCACTCGGATGTATTCATGGGGGTCTAGCAGCACCATAGATAACATTTTATACAGTATTAACAATACATTCGTACATTTTATCTAATTATAGATCCATATCATATATTTACCTGTCTGTTCTTCTCATTGGGTCGCTGTATACACTTTTTTTTAATTATCATTAAAGCTGATGCCAGTGGGCAAAATGATCCTTCAATCCCAAGAGGGGGAATTTTTTTCTAGCAATGTCCAGTTGTAATACAGTGTTCCAGTTACATATGTCAATATAGAATTACAAATATTGTATTATTTCTTTTTCTACTGACTTACTTGACCTGATTCATGCATGATTCTACCACAAATGTTCAGTTTACAGCTGCTTTTGATACGATTGTTTCTGAAACATGGGTGTCTGTACAGTTGTGGAAGATTGACCATTTCCTGCAAATGTTTTGTTTTGCAGAGGCGAGAGAAGATTGAGAGGAGACAAGCAGTGGTGGAGACGGAGCTCAAGCTTTGTACGTTTTTCTAGAGCCGTACAATTTATGCTTTTTCACTGTATATGGTTACTTGTCGTGAACTAATTTCATTTTACTATTTGCGTTATGTCAGGGGACCCCCATAATGATCCCAACGCACAAGGGGATGCCTTCAAGACTTTGTTTGTTGCACGAGTGGTGAGTATGTTGAAACAAATGAATTTGTGTTTTGTAATGTGATTTAATATTTTTGGTTTATGTCTAATGTTATTCTGTTTCTGCTGTAGAACTATGATACTACAGAGTCCAAGCTTCGCCGGGAGTTTGAGGTCTATGGTCCCATCAAGCGGGTATGTTCAGTTTCTGTTTCTCACATCTTGAGACCTGTACAAACGTAACTTTAATTACACCAACTGATTATATACTCTTAATTCCTCAATTAGTAGCCATAACATCTTCCTGCAAGTACTGTACTGCCGGCAAGCCAAGACATTAAATCCATTCATATAAATGTTTTTTCTTAGTCTGTCATTGTTGTGTTTAAAAAGAAATACCTAAGCAGCAAAGATAGGAAACATACATTGTGTAAACTTCCCAATTTGTTTGAATATGCATTCTTAAATAGATTCAGTTGTGCATCGTCAGTTTAGCAGAAATTGCGATTTAAAGGTCCCCTATCATTCAAAATGCACTTTGTGATGTCTTTTATACATAAATACGTGTCCCCGGTGCGTCGGGGAACTCACGCAGCGTCAGAAAATAAAACCCTCTCTTTTCCTCCGTACCCAAATCTTTTAAAAACGGGAGTACAACGAGCGGATACAGATTCCATCTGACCTGACGTCAAATCGGTGGCAGACCCACAGAAAGTTGCTATCAGAAACAATGCCTGATGTGTTTTGGACGTAATCTCGTCTTTGTTCACATTAGCAAGCCTCGCTAACACTCAGAGCTAACCTGTACTGGAGAGCACATGTGTTTAAAAAGCAGGAAATATAAAAAGGAACTCACCTTGTGATAAACCTGCAAGAGAAAAAGCATTTGAGCTCCATACTGTTTCAGCTATAATCCTTGACGTGGTTTAAACAGGATGGTGTTTTATCACAGCAGAATTTAACTTCATCTCCGGTAGAATTCTGATCAGGCATTAGCTCCGCCTCCTCTTCTTCTTTTTTTTTCAAGCTCAGGACCCTAGATCCGCGTTTCTCTAACAGGGCTTCAAAAGAGGGGTATGAGCAGTATGAGGCATGGCTACAATGGGTGATCTGTTTGGGATTTTGAAAAAAAAACTTCACAGACATGTTTTGTATAGGTATGGCCTAAATATATGTTTCAAATATAGCATGATAGGTCCACTTTAAATCACATTTTAACACTGTTGTTAATAAAACTGCAAGTCTGAAGGTACGTTCACACCGGACGTGATGCTATTTTTGTTTAGGGTGCCCGATTACATGTCAAGGCATAGTCGCAAATTCACACTTGTGGCGCGATTCAGAAAACCAAAACATTAGCTGTTAGCACACAGAGCTCACAGCTCCTCATATCTGCTCAGAAACTGGAGAAAAGTTCTGAATGTACAGACTGTCTATGGCAGGGGTGCTCAATACGTCGATCGCAAAGGTAGTTTGGGTAGATCGCATGGCATTGAAAAAAAAGAAGAAAGAAAAAACATTTATTTATTTAAAAGTTTTAAAGCCTATCATCCATCCTTACTATGGCATTTGCCACTTGATTGACGTACAGGTAAGCCAGTCCGAGTTGTATTGTGCCATACGGGTTCATGCAGTTATGAGGGGACCTCACCTCCTCATCTGAAGCGCAACTGCGGCGCACTATTATGCGCTTATGCGGCGCAATTATTGTAAGCGCGCCACAGTTTATCCGCCGTGTAGTCCACTTTTGTTGGTATCTACATGGACATAAGCCCTGCCTCCTAGCCAGCGCGTCTTGGTTAAATGACACAAGTAAAAACAGCTGACAGCTGCGGTCAAACTTGAGCAAGTGAAGTGCTGCAAATCTTCGCATCGCTTTAATCGCTTAATCACCATTAGAAAATAAACATTTCAAGGTCACAAAAGTATTTACAGAAAGATGTTTATAGATGGCGTATTAAACAGGTCTATATTTTATTATTGTTAAGTTTCAGCTGGTTTGGATTCAACTAAAGTGTGTGGCCTGTATATCTAATGGGTGTGGTAGATCTGTTTGGGTAAAGATGAATTCCACAGCCAACTAATGCCTCCATTCCTGTTTGTTTCAGATTTACATAGTCTACAACAAGAGGACGGGAAAGCCTAGGGGCTATGCATTCATTGAGTATGAGCATGAACGAGACATGCACTGTGAGTACCAATATTAAGAGCTCTCAGCCAAAACCATGATGATGTATGATCACAGGTTTATGAAGACTGATGTCTGACATGCAGGTGGGCTCTTCAGTTGAACCCCCTCTCCTTTTTACTATATTGATATTTTAGGGAATGATCCTGGGTTGTCAACATTCTCCCCACAAGGGTGACTACCATCTAATCAAACCAAATATATGGTTTATTGAATCCAAAGAATCAAGAGTACTTTATCAGATTTATGTTTTTCCAATTGCATGTTGAAACCAGAGTCTGGTGGTTGTGTGATGTGTGTGTCTGTGTTTGATGCGTGTCATTGGTTGACTAATAGTCTGGTTGAGGAGGGGAACCACTTCATTCAGTGGGGCATTCTGGGAAAAGAGGGAGGATCAAGAGGTAGAACTGTCTTTCATCTGTGAACCTCAACCTCTGGTCTTTCAAAGGGCACACTGTCTTAAACTGTTAAGCGTGGTAGCTCTGTGGAAGATCATCTTTCCTGGTGGGACTGTGATGGTAAGCACAATGGTCACATTGGTCATATTGGTCACCAAGCATCAATAGCTTGTTGGCCAAAAATGTTTTACGGACTTTTTGGAAACCTAGCTTGTTTTTGGCAAACGTGTTTATTGGTAGTCTTCAAACCTGGTCAATGTGAGATTGGTTCAATTTACTGAGTTAGAGTAGATTTTAAACTGATGGTGATGCCATAGTGAATAGGGAGTACGTCATTAGACGAGTGAATGGTGCAATCTAGCCCAATAACACCATTCTAAGATATAAAATTGCCTCGTCAAGACCACAGCATCATGTCGTCACATCAGGGGGTGAACTGAGGGGGATGTGGGGCTAAACAGTATATTAACTGTGTGTTGTTCTCATTGCCACTGCAGCCGCCAATCTGTGATGGCTATTGGCCAGAGCTGGCTGGCAGATGATGATGGTTATGATACATCTACACCCTACTACCACAGCTCAGTATATGGTTGGTATAATGGGTTTGTATGATGGGTAAGATTTCTTTCCACCCTCCATCTCCTACATAGGAAAGAGGAGCTACGTTCAATGGGTAAAGTGTATTACTTTGCAAGCCTTAAAAGGCTTTTACTGCAGTAACTACTACTTGGATGTTAGGCTTTGACCATTGAACGCACCCCTGACCACTAGCTTTTTAAATGTTACCCAATGATTTTGCCTTTTTGTTGAAGCCACCTCAGTAGGGCGTATGCTTCTCAATAGCAATCATTTTTGCTGTATGCAAGGGCAAAGGGAGGGTGAAATCCAAGTGAAATGTTACACAGCTGTAAGTCCCTGCACATTCTTGTGGAGTTAGTTGTAATTTAATCCAGCAGGGAAGCCACATCATTAAAATGATTCTCATGAGTTTATTCCTTTTTTAAATACAGAAACATATGTGGTAGGTTCCTTAGTATTCTGTAACTATGTAGGCTGTACAGAAAATGTAACCTGCATTGACTGTCGACTAATCATTTTGAAAAAGTATATTAAATCTTCAGTCAGTTTGGCACTGTGTACAGGCACATTTATCTTAACCAGTTTATTTTATTATCCTGTGCATGTCAATCCATACTTTTGTGTCACAATTTATACATATAAACCTTTCTGTGACTTTATTCCCTAATCTGCCAATTATTTTGGAGCAAAATGTTCTCTGTCCGGCAGGTTGTAGGTGCCAATAAGCCACGACCCCTTTTCATTTATAAAATATTAAATCCGGCTGGGGTTGATGTACAATACTGTCCAAACTAATGGGACTGAGCTGGCTTTAATAGAAATGGTCGATGAGGGGAGTTATTCTTGTAACTCTGCTAAATGGGCTTTCCATACATGTCTTCACTACATAACAAAGGTAGACACTAGTTTTTGTAGCCTTACACATGAACTCATAACAATAGTAAAGTCAAAAATGTTAAAGAAATTGTTTCTACAGTTTCATGTCAGTAAATAGGTTGAGACATTGGATTACTGATATTTCACAACACTTTAGATCAACAACATGTCAGTGAACAAGACTTCATTGAATTTGTAGGTTTACAAAAGACAATGTTGTTTTTTCAGTTTTGCTAGGACTGGTGGGGGGTTTGGTAAGGCCCTATCATTGGATGAATGATGTCATCCTAAGTGAACTCATAAAGGGGGGTGGGGGGGGTGCTGGTAAGGCCCCTGATAGAGGTCTGGTAATGGTATGTGTATGCTGGTGCTGGGGGTGTTTGGTAAGGCCCTAAGAATGGGGCAGAGACTTTAAAAGGCCCTTTAGTGAGAGAGCATGGTAAGACCTCTGTATAGTATGAGTGAGGGAGTTTGGTAAGGCCCTCAGAATGTGTATTTGAGGATTTGGTAAGGCCCTCGGACTGTGATTACTGATGGGTTTTGGTAAGGCCCTGCTCTTGGATGTTCAGTTTTCTCCTCAGGGATCGTCACTACTACAGACCAGTGTAGCAGCCAGGATGAGCCAGATGTCAACTTTCATTTTTCACAGATGGATCAGAGACTATTGTGTGGTATAATGGAACGCGGTGTGGTACTAGGTCTAAATAGATACAAGGTTTGAAATCTGCCAAATGTCGGAGCCCCCTTTTTTATCAATGTTGATCTCCCATAAAGCTTGCAAAATATCTCCAGAAATCAAAGCTGCTATCACAGAACATTCTACTACCATGCCAATGTATAAATTGAAAAAAATCCTACAGCTAAAAGTTTAAGATGCATTTGATTTCCCTGACTAGTGACATGCTGTTATCGGGTTATCTGCCGAGCTTTTGTCATGGCCAAATAGTGTCTAAACTTTGTACAAAAACCTCAAACCATGTTTTACTAATATGATAGAAATATGTGATTTTTCCAAGAAATTCAACCTGTAAAAAAAAAAAAGTCACATATTGGTACTCGATATATTAAGTTGCAATGATAACAGTACTTTAAGAAATATATAGGATTACTACTATCATTGATAAAAAATAGAGCTGGGTATTTAAAAGATGCAGTAAAAAGTGTAACATAGAAGTCACTCATCGGGTGGAAGGAAGTCTGCTCCCATTTCCTTCGGCTTTTACCCAGAGAGCAGCCATCTCGGCCTCGCCTGCTCCTGGTCAGTATAATAATGCACTGTTTGTTTCCTTGGCCACATTGATAGTCATATAAATATCTCACGTCTGCCTTTCCCTTTCTCCATTTTTCTTCTCCAGCCGCCTACAAACACGCAGATGGGAAGAAAATCGACGGTAGGAGAGTGTTGGTGGATGTGGAACGAGGACGCACTGTCAAAGGATGGCACCCTCGCCGGCTAGGTCAGCTGTTTCTCATGTACAGCTCAAATGTGTTTGTACAAATGGTTAACTCCTGTAAAGAAAAACTCAGGGTGTCGGATGTGTCACCTTAACTGGTGTGTTGTGGTTCATTCTTAAATCTGTTATTTGTTTACATACATCGACACCTACCGCATAGATATTATTCACAGGCTCTTGTCACTCTCAGAAACTGCAGAGCAGCAGCGTAACATCAACCTCTCACCATCACTGCTTCCTGTCCTGTTGCTCTTTCCACCCCCCTGCATAAACATGCTAATTTGTATTAGTTTGGACATTTTGAGACTTAGGTTTGTCAAAGCTAATTACAAGTCAGCCCTCCACTAGGATGACGCAAATGTTGTATGGCACACATTGGGTGTTTGCCGACAAAGCCAAGTGTGATGATTGATGCTATGGTCACAAGTTGACACATATTTATCTTTTTCCTTTTCTTCCTTTTAACTAGGTGGTGGATTGGGTGGCACTAGGAGAGGGGGAGCCGATGTCAACATCAAGCACTCAGGTCGAGATGATGCATCACGTTATGACGATCGGCCTATTGGCGGGTAAGTACTTTCAGGAAAGATCTGTTTTTAGTATAAAATTGATCGTTTTTTTGTAAAACTGTCTTTAATTTGACCTGCTCTTAGTGATCGGGACCGTGGGGAGCGTGGGGAGCGTGGGGAGCGGAGGGAGCGCAGCCGGGAGCGTGACAGAGACAAGGACAAGGACAGAGAACGCCGAAGGTCCCGTTCCCGCGAACGTCGTAGGCGTACCCGTTCTCGAGAGAGGGAGAGAGAAAGACCGGTTGGAGCAGTGGAGGAGAGCATTGGTAGTACCCGGCGTCGAGAGCGAGAGAAAGAACGTGGCGGAGCAGGGGGAGAAGACAGCAGGAGTAGGGAGAGGAGTCGAGAACGGAAGAGAAGGAGCAGGAGCAGAGATCGTAAGAGAGACAGGGAGAGGGGCAAAGGTCTGGAAGGGGAGGAGGTCAGTCAAGCAGACGGGGCTGCGGAGGGTGGGGAGCGGGTGCTGGAGGAACATGAAGGTGAAGTGGGTGAGGGCATGGAAGAGCGTAAAGAAAAGGAAAGAGACCGCAGGCGCAGCCACAGAGACAGAGACAGACGCAGGGGAGACCGTGACAAAGACAGGGAGCACAAGAGGGAGCGGGGGGAGAGAGACAGGGGGGAACGCAGAGAGGAGCGCCACGGCTCCCTACGAGATGATGTGCTACCCCAAGATGACATGGGCAATGAGGATGAGGGGGGAGCGCCTCCACACATGGATGAGTACAGTCAGGACGGGATGATCGACCAGCAGTCTGTGCCATCGCTGATGGCTATGGTTCCAGTGAAAATGGCTACAAGATGGAGGCCCCAGGAGAGGAGTACTGAGATCTTCTTCCAGCAGGCTCCCGCTCATAAATTTTCTCATACTATACTCTGAATTGGCCCTAACCCTAAAGGATGTCAGGGCTACTTCAGTTCAAGGCATCTAGCCACCTCACCTCCCATCTTTCAGAATCTGTTGAAATGTTCCTATTGTTGCACGCACAGTTAAATCACTTAACTAATTGATCTCACTATAGTTGCAGCTCTCCTGCTTTGCCCAACTAATCCGTGCCACTTAATGTTATCAGATTGCCTTCGCTGCGAACTGGTAGGTTTTTTCTTTTCACTTGGCTTGGGATGAAGTGTAAAAACACAAGCTATACTTTTTAGATGGGTAGATTGTGTTGTCTTTTATTTCTGAATCATTAAGCAGTTAGATTGTATGCTCATTTGAAACTAAGTGACAAATCTCTCCTCAATGTTTGTGATATTGAAGGAAATGTAGTACTCTGTGACAATTGAGGGCTGTTCTGTTTATTCATTCTGGAATAAAGTTTTTTTAAATTATGTCTGCTGCTTGTATGTTAGATTTGCATAGTCATTTTAATAAAGGTGTGGCTTAAAGCCAGAGCTCCTTCTTATTGTGACTTAACTGCTTTTTTCAATCTTTAAAGTAACCATTTCAATCATCTAAATGCAGTATAAAAGTAAGCTGGCCATAGGTACTTGAACATGTAACAATATGTTCACAATTGATTTGAACAGCATCAATAATGTTGTGTGGAACAACTGGTGTGGACATTTGTATTAGAATATGACGTGTAGTTATTTGGCTCGGCTTTAAATGCGCGCAGTTGAAGCGCGCTCCTGGTTCTTCCAGAAGATGCTGAGCTGCTCATTATACAGCCCGCAGTGAGCACAGGACGCTGAGCCTCACCCAGCACCACCAGCCTCACCCCGCTACCGACCCTCACATGCTTTATCGAAGATGGAACACGCATATCTGTGAACCAGTTTCTGCTCAATTACGGAGTGTTAGACAGGCAGCCTGGACCGGAGGAGACCAGAATGATGTCCTCTTACTATCACCCTGCCAAGGAAGCAGACATGGCGGCCATGACAGAGCCGCTCTGCCTGGAGAGAGGTAACGGCTAACAGAACTGTAGATTAAAAAAACAGCAGCCTTTTCAAAAGATTGCAGCGATGCACAGTTGGTTCTTTGACTAAAATGACAATAGTACACATGAAGGCGTTATTTCTTGGTTATCAAGTAATTCACATTAGTGTATATGCCGCGTTTATTCCTACACATGTTTGAAGCACGAGCAATAACTCGGGCACTCGCACCTTTCTTTCTTTTCATTAACTGCAATATCCGTTCACAAATGCCAGTGGATAAATAACAACCTTTAGTGCAAACATGCTTCATTGCCCAGTTTGCTATATAAACATCGAATGACTAAGTCTGATCGTGCTTGTTTCTGACAGTAGTCCGCGCGGTGCAGCGCGTGCACCTCTGGTTAAAGCTATGACGCGGATGAAGCCAGATTAGGTGCGGTCAAGCCTAAAACAGTCCCATCAACATTACATTTTAATGGCTGTTATTCAGGCGCATTTCCGCCTCTGTGATTACAAATGCGTTATTTAAATCATAACGAGAACCAGTGTCTATTCGCACTCTGTTGATAATAAGAGTGGTGAAGGAATAAATCCTTAGCATTTTAACATTTTTGGTTCCTTCTCTCTAAAGTCAGTTTTTTTTTTAACGTTCAAGGTCACAGAGGATGCCAAACGCTCTTGCTGCTACACCTAAATATGTTTGTACCGGTGTGAAGAGACTCCCAAGGTGTAAGGATAAACAAACTTCAAATGTTTCCCCCTCTCCACCTATTTGAAAACCAGTGTCAAAATAGAGCGGATACGATTTATACTCTTTGACGTCAATAATAATTGTTTGGTCGGTCGGAGCAAGCCATAGGCCTACAGTGATCATGGTAACCCCTGCCAAACTTACCAATGAACATCAGGCATACACCATATGATATACAGGACCATCGGCGATTGTGTCACAAAATGGGCAGCTCAACCCTGCACAGCTGGATATCCCTTTTAACTGAGACAAAGAATGGGTCCATACCAACTCTCCGTGACTACACAACCAACTTCAAAGCTGTAAGTTTTGCCATTACTGTGCGAGTTTTACTGTTTTACTGTTCAATTAGCTGACTTCGTTAAAGCTCACCTATTATTCTATATTTTAACAATATATTATAGGGCCATATCCAGTGGCGTTTTTATATGTACAAAAGTGATGGGGCACAAAAACGTAGATGTTTATATATAAGCTTTTGCAGTGACGTGCAGTGAGGTTCATGGCTGGTGAGGCACTGGGACTGACTCTTCAGGTTTACAAATATTATATTTTGACCTAAATCAAAATATTCTATTATTTTCAAAAGCTTTTTTAGTCTGATGCTTCGATTAATTTTAAAAAGACAGTTCAACAAAAGGATACCCAAAAAATGTAATTTTATCATTTAAAGGTGGGGCAGGTAATTTTGGAGAAACCAGCTCGTGCGCTAGAATTTGAAAATACACAGCCGGAAAAAATCTGCCACTTCCTTACAGAGCCCCTCCTCCAACACACACAAACGCACACATGACCAATGAGGGCACGAGATAAGTTTGTGCACAGATGGAAGGCTGACAGGCAGGTAGGCCATCCAGTTATTTTAGCCGGGCCGGCTAAAATGATTGGTCGTGCTTTTTACAGTACTACGGCTTCCACAGATGACATTTTTTCATGGACTTTTTGTCAAAGCACTTAAGATATTCATTGCTATCGGGATGTTAAGAGCATTCCATGGAATATAACAAGAAGTGTATCTCGAGCCGGTTTCTCAAACTTACCTACCCCACCTTTGAATATTGGATTTTCTCTCTTAGTAAGATCCCATTTTCAATAAAATGGTGGTCTTACATTGACTTGAAGATGAAGTCCATTTGCCTATCCTTCTGGACAAAAATCTCTTACTTTTTTGTAAAAGTCCTCCTTATCTTCTTGTAGTTTCAAAAGTCGAATCATAAATCTAATCGATAGATTTATGATTGGAAAATGATAAAAGTAGGGTAGACATGTGGATATTATCCGGCTGAACAAAACGTTCGAGCTATTTTCTAAAACCCTATGGAGAAATCTCATTGCTTTTTTGTCGAGGGAACCCATGGCAGCTTACTTCCGGGTTTTAGGACGCGTCACTGCACCTCTCTCTCCTCTTCACACACCACACTTTTCGCGGCACACATACTTACAGCCAATCAGCTCTGAATTATGTGAGATGACGTATGGTGGGGATGGCAGCTCAGTGCCCCGATGGTGATTATTTTTTTGCCGCACACATTGAATAGAAAAATACTCTGAGCATGCGCAGTGTAGTTTTTACAGTCACCATTCACTTAGACAGTGAGAGGGAGGGCTTGGTCGGGGCTGGACCCACATGGCTCAAAACGGCTCAATAGGCACACTGTAAACACTAATTAGAAGAACACAGACTAAAACAGCAATGTACAGACGAATCAGATGATTAGACATGCTGTGCTGTCAGGATTCAGATGGACTTACTGAAATATTAGGGTTATTCCAGAATTTGAGGAAATGTTGTGTACCACCTATGCGATTCCAAATATCCATGCCCAAAATGTTAAAACATACACTTGTTTTGTTAAATATACTTTCCCTTTGACAATGTGTAATTCAAGTTGCAGAAAAAAGGGTTTAAAAATATTATTTGAATTATTTGGAATTTCTGAAATGGCTCTTTCTTTCTTTTTTTCTTGTCCCTCCTTCTTGGTGAACAACTTGCATGTCAAATAAAACATTTAAAACAGGCTTTTATTTGTTTTCTTTGCTATCATTTTGTTGATACAGTATATGTCTCTTGTAATGGTAAAATAAATCATAAACATATTTTAAACAACAGTAATTGAATTGATGGCTACTGCCATGGGTAGACTATATGTAAGTCCTCTCTTTTATTTTCATATTTTTCTATTCTCTCAGTCTATAACGAGTGTGGCAGTCAAACAAATGCAACCCTGTTCCTCCTATTATCAGAATAAGATAAGTTTGTTTCAAAGTTATCTTTCTTTTGTTTGTCCTTGTCTTGAAAGTCGTAGTAGTAAACATTCTGCAGCTAGCAATAATTCCTGAGGTAAAAGCTAACATTAGCATTGATTTGCACACCTGTTACTATAACCTGGTTACAGTTCAGTTACAGCAGTGGTTCTCAAACTTTTTCTGTCAGGCCCCCCCTTTGGAGAAAAAAAAAAGTCGGGCCCCCCCAACACAAATAGTCAGGCTCAGTGGCGGCGCCAGAGATTTATTTTGGGGGTGCTGTGGGGTAGCTTGACGTTTCATAGAGGGTGCTCGAACATTTAGGGTTTCCCATTAATGTACCGGGCGCTACAGTGGAATGTTCTACTGCACGCCCCCCACTTTGGGAACCACTGAGTTACAGGGTTGCATTTCCTGAAAAGGAAAACCAGAAAATTATAAAATAAAGAGTTTAGAGTTTCTTTCAGTAGTTTTGCTGTCTAAATTCTCCAATTCTCGAATGATCCAATAGTGACAATGTTATTTAGCCAGTTGCATTGCATTTCCAGTCTAACACCCCTCCAGGTCTCTCTGGGCACACTTGTTCATTATTTGAACCTCTCAATAAGTTTACAATGTTTCTTATTCCTCTTATTCCTATCATGTTTAACACTGTTGACATAACTTCACATGTACTATATTTTGCAGTAAACGTTACCTTTTCCTCCTGTCATACAATTTGATGTTATTGAGGACAGTATAATGTAACAGTGAATCTGCTGTTTTACAGGTGAGTGACCTGAAGCTCCTGTTGGAAGTTTCCAGACTCACATCACACAGACCCTCAGAAGAGACGCAGCATCACTGTCAGAAAACCAGCTGACACCACTTCAGAATCATGCATTTACCCAATTTATATTTAAAAATATTGTCTTTGAATAAACTGTTTTATTTTGAAGGAGGGTTTTGTCATTTTTTCCTTTAGAATTAATTATCTTGTAGGATTCCTTTAATATAACAAGTTCTTTCATAAAAACTTTATGTGATGACACTGTTTTAACAGGTGATATAAAAAATGCATAGGTAATGGATTAAAAATGTCCTGTTCTGTTTAACATCCTGACTGAATGTACTAATTGTATTCCCTAATTACAGGTAGTAAATACTAATGTAAGCACAACACATTTATCTGGTCCACAGTCAAATGATTACAGTGTTGACAGGTTACAGCATGAATTATACAATGCTGTTTAAAGCATTTCAATAGGCTTTCAAACAGATCATATGCAGCTTGGACAAAAAATATATGGCAATAACTGAAAGTAAAAGATCTAAGAGTCTGTGAAACATAGAGACAGTCTACCAGCAGCTGGTACTTAAATTATTCAGCTGTTGTAAATAAGATCCGCTTTCATAAATAATAAAGACTGTTCCAACATGTTGCTAACTTTACAGTAATCAGTATACTTCTGTTATAACTTTGGTTACTTACGTTAATCAGCTGTATTGTTACCATACCTGAAATAATCCAGCTAAGCTCTGTAACTCCACACAACACAGGCTTTCTTCCTCACTGGGTCTGCTGTCCGCTCTCTCTCTCTCACATGTTCCTGTAAGACACTTAAAACACAGCATTGATAGCGGTTCACACTGTTTGATGACATATACTGAGCAGAGAGAGCTAATAGCTTCAGCAAAACTTACCCATGAAAATCGCTGCAGGTGTGGGTAATATAAGCTTGTGTGTTTTTTTCTGTAAGATGTGTGCAGGGTGATCGAGCTGCTGGACCGTCTGCAGCGGAGTGGGGAACTGCCTCCTCCAAAACTGCAGGCCCTCCAGAGAGTCCTGCAGAGCAAATTCTGTGCTGCCATCAGAGAGGTATGGATATACAGCGATGGGTGAGGGGAATTCTGGGGCCAAAATACTGGAGTGCTCCAGCCCATTTCTTTACACATCTTACACATAGTGTTTCCTTCCTGATTAATTGACAATAGGCAATAGGCATATCTACATTGTATCATCACGTGGCCCAGTGTACAGTCGGATTCTTAGCACCACGGTTGTGTTTTCCTTAGTCCCGATGAATCGTTCAAATCTTTTGTGAACCCCATTATGTGCTTCAGTGAAGTTAAGGAACATTTTATAGGAAAAAAACTAAGTTTGGTTCTTTTCACTATTCAAAAGCAACCCTCAGCTCTGTGTTCAGCTAAAGAGAGATGTGAGCAGAAGAGGCGAGGAAGTGACTTAAGGGGAGAAGAGTCAAGGCAACATGCATTTAATGAAATGTTTCCTCTGAGCGGTCATTTTTAAAGTGACATCAATTAAATATGACAGGAGGCACAGTGGCATCAGCATCAACTGTCTTGGTTTTGTTATACAGCTGTATTTTATTATCTCTGCCAGAGCATAACAGTGTTTATGGCAATTTATATATTTACTTTGAATTAAATTCACAAATTGGCTTAATGTGACAATCTAAAGTCTACAGAAGCAGCCAGGCGCAGGTTGATGTGACTGAGTGGGAAATCCTGGCTGTTGACGTGCTAAATAACAACATAAGTAAACCGTTTCAGAATCAAACAATACATTTAATAATCAGAGCACTCGCATAAAAACTTGCTTTATTTGCTCCTTGGGATGCATTTAAGGAATTGTGGGAAATGGGTCCACTTTTTGGTCTCAGATGTTTCTCACCTGTTTATCCAGTGTATTTCTCCTAACTACATTCATATGTTGGTCTGATTCCTCTGTAATCTGCTCGTGGCCCCTCAGGTATATGAGCAGCTCTATGACACTCTGGACATTGTTGGAGGACCAGAGGTGCGAGCACAGGCAACTGCCAAGGTATTACATGCAAACTAATAACCTTTTAGTTATGAATAACTTCACTGTTGCACAAACGAAATGTCATAGAGACATAAGGCCTTATTTTTTTATAAATATACTCAAGGAGATGTGTGGTTTTTCTATCTTCATATGCATGTGATTAAATCCTCTCAGGTTGCTTGCTGTTATCATTCCTCTTGTTCATATGTTTTTAATTCAGAACCAAACCAACTGCAGCTTTTGGGATTCAAATAGTCTCATACTGTATTGTAATGCTCACAGGGAGCGGCAGGACTGAACCAACAATGCAAACACTGAGACTTGGGACTTGGAACTTGGAAAAAAGTTAACAGATCGCCCGTGTAAACTGGCTTGATTTGGGAAACATGGAGGTGTGGAGGATTCTCCTGGTCCTAGGGAGCTTGAGGCGAACAGCAGTGGGGTTAATAATCTTTTCAACGATGAAATGAATCGATTCGACCTCCTCTTCAGGAACAACCCAGTCTCACGGCATTTCGTGTTATAGTCACAAAATGTAATCTATTGATTTGTGTTCACCAACACGATTTTCCCCTTTTTTCGTGTCACAGAACGATTTTAAAAGCAATATATTTCTATTGGTAGTATGTTTTCTAATCAGCATCTTGATATGCCACACCTGTGAGGTGGATGGATTATCTCGGCAAAGAAGGAGTGCTCACTAACACAGATTTAGACAAATTGTGAACAATATTTGAGAGAAATAAGCCTTTTGTTTACATAGAAAAGTCTTAGATCTTTGATTTCAGCCCATGAAAAATGGGAGCAAAAACAAAAGTGTTGCGTTTATATTTTTGTTCAGTGTAGAACCAAGAACTCACTTTGCAGCACCTCATTTGACTGAACCGCCAAACTATGCACCATGCCCTCTGCACACCAAAATACAGCAAACTGAATTTAAGATTAGGAAAATACAAATCAGAGTGCTGCTGACAATCTTTATTTTCATTCAACACAGCTTTGTGACACATTCTGCAACATTACTGGAGATTATGTTGCAAATTGTGTCACAGTATTTTATTTTTTATAATATGAAACAGATTTGATATGGGGTGAATTGCCTTAATGTGGGACACTCCCTAATGTGGGACACCTAAGCTCCAGTGGGTGTAGGTCTTCCTCAAACAAATGAGAGTCATTAGGCTTGTTTGAGATGAGCTGCGGCTCGCCTCGAAAGTAGACGAGAATAGCCGATTGCAGCCGGGGGAGGTCTCAAAAAGCTCGTCTGAAGTCGGACAGCTCGGAGTCGGCTTGACTCGGTTTGCAATGGCGGAAATTGCGTTGGCGTTCTTCGTTGCAGATGAAGTGGATGCAATAGAAATCCCACAATTATGATATCACTACAAATGAATGACTCAAGTGTCTGTTCATTTTAAAACAAATCAATACAAGGGGGGTTGAATCCTACATGTAAAAGACAGAAGCACTTATTACTTTTCAAAACTACTTCCGTCAGTGGTCTTGACCAGTTTGCATTTATAAAGAATGCACACATGTGTTTAATCGTTAATGTCAGATATGTACTAAGTAAATACATTTGTTCCTGCTCAAGATTAGATTCAACTTTATTGTTATTGCACAATTACAGGTACTGAGACAACGAAATGCAGTTTAGCTTCTAACCAGGAGTGCAACAAGCAGTAAAGTGAAAAGTAATGTACACAATCTACAGAATCAAATATAGAATGAATTGAAAGATGAATAAACAGTGAGGGGTATGAATACACTAGATATACACAGTAGCCTGTGAGCAGTATGAACAGTATTAACAATGTGTATGAACATGCTAAGTATAAAATATATAGATATTAATTTCATGATGATAAACATTGTGGAACAATGATGAAAAATATGAATGGAAGTGGCGACGTAAAACTGACACAAAACAACAACAAACTTTTGCGGAGCCAATTGGAGAGTTTCATCACCAGCACGGGGTAGAAACCACCAATGAGCGCTCAGCTCGAGATACCAGCGAGTCGTTTCCCATCAAGCATTTCGCTTCTGCAGCTCGTGGAGAGAAACTGCTCCGCCTCGCTCTCAAGGCTGCCAGCGTCTTTGTCCCGAGAGATTTCAACGTCTCATGTAGTCGAGCCTCCAGAGCAAGTCGGACAAAATGACTAACCATCATGCAACGCACTAGCAAGACGGCGATCGCAATTGCGCAGGTCTGCGTCGGTCTCGCTCATCTCAAACAAGCCTAATGAAACTGATGTCATGTGATCAAAATCACATGACTTCTCAAATGTCCAATCACAGATGAGGGTGGAGCAACCTTCAAACAGGAAGCACCCCAACAAAAAATGTCCCACATTAGGCTAAATCACCCTGCTTATCATATTGTTGCCTTCCTGACCAGGCCACAGTGGCAGCCTTTGCAGCCAGCGAGGGCCACGCCCACCCAAGGGTAGTGGAGCTGCCCAAGACAGAAGAAGGTCTTGGCTTTAACATCATGGGGGGCAAAGAGCAGAACTCCCCCATCTACATCTCCAGAGTGATCCCTGGGGGGGTGGCCGATCGCCAGGGAGGGCTTAAGAGAGGAGACCAGCTACTGTCCGTCAATGGAGTGGTAAGAACAACAAGTAAAAGAGGCAAAACTGCGAGGTATAACTTTCATCATAAATAAACACGGTCCAAACTAATTGATAACGTGAGAAAAACAAGGAAGGCGGTGTTGGCTGCATGAGGAGTTTAAGAAGTTACACCACCAGATGTCCCTAGAAATGTTTTTAATGCATTGGTTCTGTCTGAGCTTGATTTCTGTTTTGTAATTCTGTACAGTGCTTCAATGAAAGGTACAAAAGTTTAAACACAATCTGCAACAAAAACAAGGTTCATGTTACCTAAAGCAAACCGAATATGATACAGAGAACAGTTATGTACAGAGCCATGGCCATTTCAATTCAATGCTGGTGAACATTATTCAAAGCAACACAAAATCAGTTCAAACTTTTGTTAAAGCAATATCTATATTTCAGAAAATGACAGTTCAATTGTGTCTGTTTGGCCTAATGACGGTTAGTTTGGTTTTCACTTCTGTACTTGATAGTTAATTATATGAGATGAGTTGTTTTGTGTGTTTATGTTTGTTGTTTTATGTGGATAGTGTGTAAATGTGTGTTGGACTGTGTAGACCCCAGAAGTAAAATAGACATAAAGAAGCTCAGGCCCACTGTGAACTTCTTGAAAACCACCTTTAATTCTGATCAAGAAATCTGAGTTGTACATCACCAGGTTGGGAGTGTAAGAAATAGACCCCACTGTTACAGGGCTCTTTTTAGCTTTGGCATTATCATAGGGCTGGGGTTCCTACCTGTCCACATTTCAAAATGTCCTTCGTGACCCTGATGATCAGGCCAGTGCTAAAATGTATTTCAAATAAGTTATCACTCTTCCTCTTATTAAATTAGGCCAAGGCTTGGTCTGTAAAAGGTGTTTTTCTGGTGCCACAACCCCTCATAAAGAGTTCTCAAAATAAAAACATTGGACCATAGTTCAGTTTACAAGGCTTCTAACAAAATACGTAGATCTGTGCTTGTAAGAGTCTGCTAAAGCTGAGGTCACTGACACAATTTCCTGTATGCAGAGTGTTGAAGGGGAGCACCATGAGAAGGCTGTGGAGCTGCTGAAGGCGGCGCAGGGCTCAGTGAAGCTGGTGGTCCGCTATACCCCCAAGGTCCTGGAGGAAATGGAGGCTCGCTTTGAGAAGATGAGAAGTGCCCGCAGACGACAGCAGCACACTAGCTACTCGTGAGGCTGTTCACACATTTTCATTTCATTTCAAGCCTTTATTTACCCAGGTGCATCCCTTGAGATCATTGATCTCTTTTTCAAGGGAGACCTGCTCAAGTAGGTTCCACATGAAACATAAAAACATAAAACAACAGAACAACAAAAGGACATCATACAGCATCATACAGGGATTACAATTACAATAACTATCCACATGAACAGGTACCAACAGCATCCGATCGAGTAGCATCCAACCGAGCTTTAAAAACATTTAGTCGCACCAGATTGCTCAGTTTCCATTTAATTTGCAGACTGTTCCAAGACAGAGGAGCTGCGCATCTAAAAGCTGTCTTCCCTAAGAGAGTCCTAGCAGTTGGCACATTTAATAAAACCACAGCATGCGATCTCAGGCAGTAGCCACTTACAATTCGCCGTGAGATCAGGGAGCAGATGTAGGATGGAAGTTTCCCTAACATGGCTTTGTATATAAAAATGTACCAGTGACTGAGCCTCCGTACAGTGAGTGAAGGCAAACCAGCCCTTGCATACAGGGTACAGTGATGAGTTAATACTTTACAGTTTGTCACAAATCTCAGTGCACTGTGATACGCAGCATTTAACTTGATCAGGTAATGGGCAGGTGCATTCATATAGATCAGATCACCATAGTCCAGCACAGGTCAAAAGGTCAGAGTGACTAGCCTTTTCCTGGCCTCAAGCGAGAAACGACTTGTTCCTGTAAAAGAAACCTAGCCTAACCCTCCGTTTTAGGTTATTGACATGAAGTTTAAAAGTGAGACAATCATCAAGCCAGATACCAAGGTATTTGTAACAGGTAACCACTTCAAGTTTTATTCCTTGCGTAGTTACAATCCAAAACAGGCTCTGGTGTCTTTTAGCTTTTGAAAAGCATTACCTTGGTTTTATCAACATTAAAAAGAAGCTTTAGTTCAGAGAGCTGAGTCTGAATAATGTTAAAAACAGCTTGCAATTCAACAACAGCCTCTTAATGGAGGGACCTGCACAGTACATCACGGTATCGTCCGCATAAAAATGTAAGGTTGCTCCATCGACATTTTCACCTAAACTATTGAGTTTTCACCTAAACTATTGACATGCAGGTTGAGGTTTGTCTCTAATTAATGACCAGCTTCCTGCTAGTTATACCGTGTCATACACAGCTAGTTGCTCAATTCATCAACGACTAGATTATTAACATTATTAATTAAAAACAATATTTGATTGATTTGAAAATGATTGTTGTGCTTAAAGTAAGAAAAAAATGACCAACTTCAGTGACTTAACTCTAAAATGACGGCAACGCTGATCGAGGATTTAAGTAACCATCCAAGTCGGATCCGTAATAACTAACTGTGGCTACATCACATACTGCTGTCTTATTATTGGTTTTGCTTTTAAAACGTCAGTGGCCACCAATGTCAGTGTAAATCATTTGCCACTTATATCAAAGGAGTCAGTGGCAATTTTGAGTGGCATTCCATGGATAGCGTTTCGGCATAGTTAGACACAGCCAAATGATTATTTAGTAAGAAAGTAATCCGGGGCCTTTCAAGCGTCCTCAAGGTTGAGTAACCGACGCTGTTGTGTGGGCCCTAAGTAGATTGAAAAGCAAGGGAAGTTTATTCATATAGACCATGGATGGGCAACTTGGATGGTGGTGGGGGCCACATAATGTATGTACTGGCCACCAGGGGGCCGCAGATTCACTTGGAACACACACACACACAAATTCCATGTGTTGTATGTAATTATTAACAAATATACTAAGTCTGACATCTTCATTGACATGTTTCAATCTTTCAGGGAACATCCTCTAATAAGCTCACTAAACAAATATCACTTCACAGAAATGTTATTTCATTTTTACAAGTGGCATGTTTGTATTGGACAGGTTATTTAACAGTGGAATAAAACTATTTAATGTGAATTCATTTTCAATTTGTGATTACTATCATGCAAGAGTCAATAGCAGACATTTTCCAAGCAGGCAATACATTTACATTTTTTATTCACAGAAGAATGAATGTTGTTGTGGCCATATTTCTATCATCTTTTGGTGTGTACTTTACCAATATGCAGTGTTATTCTCTATCTCCCTGCAGATCTCTGGAGTCCAGGGGTTAGCTCAAGTCCTCCGTCGACTTCATCGTCCTACCCCCCTGACTTCTGTTCTAGTGGGAGGCAAGACTGTAGATGAGAAGCAAAAAACCAAAGTAGCCTACTAACACCTTGTCTTCATGAAGCCAACGCTGCAGTTTAGGATTTTCTTCCCTCTGTCTCTCCCTACTCCTTAGAGAAATGCTGAATGAGCTTGTTATCAACCCATGCCTAGAATTGTATTTTTCCAGGTTAAAATTACCACAGCATGATATTACTTCCAATTTCTTATCGCTAGTGTGTTGCTTACTACAACCTTGTGTTCTCAATTCCCTTTATTTTGTATTGTCATGTACAATACAAAAGTCCAGCACTCTTAGCGGTGTGCAATTAGAGCTCTGTAGCAGAAGAAAGATGGAAGCTGACACACAGCCTTCAATGCTATTTATCATGTCCCATAATAATTATGAAGAACAACCCTGGAATCACTGGCAAGTGTCACCGAGTCAAAGTTTTGGGAATTTTTAAATAATAATGTATTTGTGTATTCATTGATTTTCATAATTATCGATTAAATAAAGTCTGTGCAAAGTAAATGCTGTGATTGTTTTGCTACTGCATATCCATAATGTTCTAAAATGCTCCTCCAGTACTCAAAGTTGGCTCTCACAGTAATAAGGGTTATAAGTAATAATAACTCTGTTCTCTAAGACTCCAAGATTGAAGATTCAAAGGTTTATTGTCGTAACATATACACAACAACGGTGTAAACATTCTTTTTTTTAAATCCTTAATTTTGAGTTTTCACCTTCATTTGACCAATCACAGAATTGTCCAAATCTTGCTTAATTTCGAAATATAAATTTTTTTTTATTTGAAAGTCAATTTTTTTTTTTTCAATAATTAATTTCCTTCCACCCTATGCCTACAGCATGGCTGCTAACTCCTCCTTTTCTTTCTCTCCCTCTTCCGTAACAGCCCAATCCCTCCCCCAGAACCCATACAGCTGCACTTATAAACAACACCAGGAGGAAATAGGTGAATCGTCCTGGACCTAGGTTCAGAGCCAGATTTCCTAACATATAAACCCAATTAGTAGAGGAACAAATCCCCCGAAAGGTTTTAGTTTCCAGATACCCTTACTCGAGGTAGAACAAAGCACAACCATGTTTTTCCATGTCTAGATTATGAAACGGATGGTTGTATACAATTATTTTAGTGCAAAAGTATTTTCTTTTGTTAATGTTTGGGACTTTCCCATAACTGAAAATAGTGAAAAAGTAGGCTCCTCTGAATGAGGCCGTGTTGGCCTTATCCCAATCTTTTCTGGAAATAATTATCAGAATGTCACCAAATTTGGACACGATGTTCACAGAGAGGCATAGCATATAATTAAGCAAATATGATATCAATAACTGTTACCATTTTTGTAATATTAAAACTTAAACACACATGAATCCCAGGCAGAAATGGAATACCACATTTTGAATGCAAAAGTTTTGTTTATACTTTTCTGTCATTTTTTAACTAAGGAAGCTAATCACCCAAACATGTAATTTATATATTTACCAGAAACTGTTATCTTCGCATAAAAATAGTTTTCTTGACTATTCACTTCACTCTCTGCTGTCACCAGCCTCTAACAGCTAACCTGCAGCCTAAAGGCCGCCAGAATGGGTTACCTGTGTGAAGGGAAGGACACAAAGCATAGATTAAGAGATCCAAAAATATTATATAACAACATATTATATGTAATAATGACTATAATTATTATAATTGTATCAAACTTTTTCATTCTAAATACATTGTTTGTTTGTATTTTACATAACCTTGAATAACACAGTAGATACTGTGATGCCATGAGCTAACAGGTTTCTTGGCAACAATTTAACATGATTTAAATAACATTTTCAATTATTAGATTGGATAATCAAAGATTAATCATAAGTGAATGCTAACTGATATACAGTATGTATATATACACTGGGGTGCTTAGTATTTGTATGTGTGTTATAAAGCCTTTTTATGAGGGGCCGTACTGGTCCTCCCACACACATTCTCCTTTCACATACATTTATTTTCACTCTCACCTACATACATTTTCACTCTAATAGTTATATATTTTGACTCACACATTCATACATTTTGCTCTCATATCATCATATTTCAATACACACATTCATACATTGTCACCTCATATTTATACATTTTTCACTCACACATTCATACATTTTGCTCTCATATTCATATATTTTAAAGCACATATTTATACATTTTGCTCTCATGCACATTCATTCAATGTTTACATTTAATATTATAAATAATATATCCATGTCTGAAGACAATATATGTTTGCAAGAGAATGTATGTATGTGTGAGAGAAAGTATAGTGGAAACGGAATGAGTATAGTAGAAAGGAAAGCCAGGTCATTATCGCGCTGTGATTGGCTCAGAACTTCAGAGTCAGAAGGTCGAGCGGGCTCATGTTCAGAACTTCGGATCCAGATCAACATGATAGAGGGAAATGAGTCGCGTGTAATGGAGCAAGCAATAGGGGTTTTAAGGAATATTTAGTCATCCCCTGAAACTGTCACATCCCTGTCATCGTCCCTTGAGCGGCAGAGGACAGGCTCACAGCACCTTACTAATAAGGTTACTCACAGCTAGGGTTGGGTAATCCGGTTCCGGTTCGGTACTAATTATCGATTCCTAAGGAAATGCATTTCGCCGCTTTCTGTACTATTAGAACGGGGCAGGGCGGGACGTGTAGCACAGTGGCAGGGTTGGGAAGCAAAACTTGGTTCCGAGTAAGAACAAATAACAATTCTCTCTCTCTCTCTCTCTCTCTCTCTCTCTCTCTCTCTCTCTCTCTCTCTCTCTCTCTCTCTCTCTCTCTCTCTCTCTCTCTCTCTCTCTCTCTCTCTCTCTCTCTCTCTCTCTCTCTCTCTCTCTCTCTCTCTCTCTCTCGAGTATGAAAATACTATTTATTTACTTTTACAAACAGTGAGCAGCTGCAGCATGCAGAGGCGCGGGAAGGTATTTTTGAGTGGGGGTGCTGAGGTGCTGTCCGATGTGCTAATTACGCACCAACGGGGGGGGGCAAAACCACACACACACAGTGGCATAACAATGGACTCCAGTGAACACTATTACGGGCACAAAAGCGCGAGCACACACACACTACAAAGATGTAAAATATTATTTTACCAACAATGTGGAATTTATTGGCTGCATATTACACAGAGTATGCACGGCTGCAGCAGCAATAACCATAAAATAATAATTCAAATACCACAAACATGATATTTACCAGTATACAGATTATGCACATGATTTAGCAGATTTAGCGTTTTTAGAGAGAAAAAATTCCGAGATACGTTTTTGCGCCATGTCAGTTACTTGTGTTGTTGTACGTCACGTTAAAAGTAGCAGACTAAAAACTAACAAAAACTTTTTTTCCACATCTTTTTTATTTTTCTTCCCTGAAGCAAAATAATTTATTATATAGTTTTAAATTATCATTTGAATAATAATATATAATATAAAATATAATCTCAGGCACAATGAAATGAAATAAATATATATAAAATACAAATGAAATACATTTGCCGCTAGGGGGTGCTGCAGCGCCCTCAGCACCCCCCTTCCCGCGCCCCTGGCAGCATGTGTATTGTAGGACATGTGTTGGACACAGACTGTGTATGGTTGGACTCTGTCTCACAGGCAGGTTGCAGTGTAACATCAGAGGAGACTGGGCCAATTGTACTTTCTCAAACTGCACCACTTAGAACTAACTAAACAATGCAGAGATTATTTTTATATAATTTTATTCAATAACCGCAACAGAATTAAACAGTATGAAGTGATTTGTAAATATGAATACAGATTTGACTTAATGTTTTCATAAATATATTTTTCTGCCAGTGAAATTGGCATGGGACTTATTTTTACCTTCTCAAAGAACCGGAATTGAGAACCGAAAAGAACCGGAATCGAAAAGCAGAACCGGAATCAGAACCGGAATCGTTAAAATCCAACCCTAGCAAAGTGAAAAAAAAGTTCTGCTTTTGTCCTCTTCTGCTCTGTGGTGTGCTGATTTTGTATTGCTTCTTATGCTCCGACTTCTCACAGATTCCACTGATACTGTATCCATGTTGATGTTGTTAGTTTCAGTCATTGTATTCGACAAAGGACATCAAATGTTAAAATAATTAATACTTCAGTCAATTTATTGAGTTCTCCAGAGCCAAAAGCTTTAATAAAATGTGGTTTCAATTCACACGTTTCACTATTTTTGGTAACAATTTATTTGAACATTTAAAGTAAGACACATGGCTTGAAATGTTAAACATGGAGGTTTGAGGTCACCGATGCACATTGATTAAGGTCAATATCTTATACACAGCAAGGATCCATGAAATTGAAGAAAACTGCAACCATGAACTTAAAACTGACAATACGTTTAACCAGTTAAGCCCCGAGCCTGTCTTTCAGGTCTCAGGGCTCGAAAATGACATGCCCAGAACAAATGACTATATCTTCACTTCTAAAAGGGGTAAATTAATAATCTTTTTTTCTCAAAGCAATTATACACCTGTGAGTTGGATGTAGAAAAGTCAGAATCAATTAAGATTTTTTTATTTTAAAGTAAATTCAGATTGAACATAGTAAAACAATTGAAATTATAGTTTCCGTTCAAAAAAACCCCATTACTCTAGGATAAATGCAATCGTTTTTATTGAATGCATTTTTCACACACCAGTGGCGAGCCGTGACTTTTATACCTAGGCCCTCTGACCCCCCCGCCTTCCCTCGAAAAAAAAGAAAAAGAAAAAAGAAGAGTTATTACGTCTCAGCGTATACTTCAGCGGAATATCAAAACAACGGTCCGGGTGCAAAACGCATCAATGACAGCGACCCTCTACCACACAAAACAACACCATTTATATAAACACCTATCATGACAGGGCACCCACAGCCAAGTAACAATTAAAAATGAATGAAGTCGGCACGGCGGCCCACATTGAACTTGACTTAGGCCTACCTTTGATGATCAAATCACTTAAACACAAAGTCCATCCTCCTGTCCTTTTGGATGAAGCACTTGATGGCGGGTCATGCAGCTGATCCTTTGCCACTCCAGTTTATCATTGGAACTCAATCTTGAAAATGACTCGGTTAATAATTTCGCAACGATGTCATCACTATCACTGACATGAGCCATCATGAATGAACTTATGCTAATCAGAAATCTATCGATCAGAAATCTATCGATTAGATTTATGATTAGAAATTTATAAAAGTAGGGTAGACATGTGGATATTATCCGGCTGAACAAAACGTGCATTTATCTAACAGGTTCGTTTTTCCACAGACCTTATTTCCAGCTGTTTTCCAAAACCCTATGGAGAAATCCCATTGCTCTTTTGTCGAGGGAACCCGAGCGCAGCTTACTTCCGGGTTTTAGGACGTGTCACTGCACCACTATAACACACATGCATAAACTTCACAGCGGGCGGAACTTGTCATTCAGATGATGGCAGATTCGAAGGATTTATTTATTTGGAAATGTTATTTTAAATACAATTAAGTCAAGTTATTTTGGTAAAACTAATGAAAATATAACTAAAAAAATATAACTAAAAAGAGGTTCTCCACCCAGCCTGTTGCCTGTGGGAGCAGATGGGCTGCAAGGCTCTCATCAAGGGGGTGCACGCTGGGACACGCTGTGTCCGTGCGGCCCTGCACCCTGAGGATCCCCACCATACCAGCTACTGGAGCCTTCGCCTTCAGTGGCTGTCGCCACGACGCCTCGACACACTGCCAGATATCTGGCAACGGGGGCGAAACGAAGGCTGGCTGCGCCGGGCAGACCGGGCCGTAGAACCCCTGGTGGAGGCGGGCAGACCTGGGCGGTGGACTTACATTGACGCCGGACCCGGAAGTCCTCGTCATCCTCCTCCCCGGCAAACGGAGCCATCCGCCCCGCTGGAATGGCGAACGTGAATGGCACGCCTCGGCCATATCCTGGTCCCCCAAACACTCGAAGCAGAGATGGTGGGGATCGGCGCCCGCTATTAAGCCAGGGCACGAAGGACAGGCCCGGGTCTCTAGAAGCGGCGACTCCATGAAGGTATGATAACTTCTTTCTTCTTCTTTCAAACGTTTAACTTTTCTCTGTCAGGTGTTGTCCTGCTCGCTGAAGAGAAAAGGATGACATTCAGGAGGTGTAGCTGCCTTATATGCGCGCGCATTCAGGTAGGCTCGCCCTGATTTGCCGGCTACGTTTATACAACTTCAGTGTGTGAACGCTCGCGTATCATTGATGAGTAGTACCCATAGAGTCCAGTAGAGGGCGGAGCCTCTGTGAGATAGAACTCAGCTAATTGACGATATGAACAATTTTTACCGAAACAAAACACAAGTCTAACGCCGAGCCTCTGAATTAGCCCTGAGCTAAAAAATGCTAACGCACTTAGCACAGAACTCACGGTATAAATACTTTATTACTTAGCGGATCTGCACAAACAGATTAAAGCTGAGATTCCACAGATTCTAGAGGTATAAGTATCATCACTGTGCGATCAAAACTCAGGGCAGCAAAGACAAACCCAGACACACAACCTAGCTTTACTGAGCCAAAACGGCAAATGTCTTACCTTTACTGTTTTTCTGATCAAAAGTTGTGTTCAATGGCATTAAAATGATAAAAGGCTGCTGAAGGTTAATCCAATGGTTAATCCAATGTGTCTGTGTCCCTTTGAACTTTTTACTGATAATCCATCTTCATATTTATGGCAAAAAGCGTAGTTTTCAGAGCGTAAGATAGCTTTCGGTTTGGGCAAACTGCGTGCGCATCACTCTCACTCCTCAATGGCAATGTTTAGATGGATTTTAGGAACTTCCCCTCGATTCTATTGGCTCTAACGCTTCAAAAGAGGTGTCAATCATCAAAATCGACCAAGGGGGGCCAGAGATGGGTCAAATCACCCAAATGACCCCAGAAGTGGGTTTTTTTGGCTAAGTCTCTCTAAAAAGGTCAAATTGTTTTCCATCAATCTTGATACAGGGTACTTATTATATGTTATAGTTTGGATTCCTAAAGCTTTTAGTCTCCGATCCCATCATTCAAGGGTGGTTTTCACTATAAGTAATGTTTTTTTTTTGTTCAATCTGAATTTACTTCAAAATTAAAAAATCTATATTGATTCTGACTCCTCTACATCCAACTCACAGGTTTATCATTGCTTTGAGAAAAAAGATTATTCATTTACCCCTTTTAGAAGTGAAGTTATGGTCATTTGTTCTGGGAATGTCATTTTCGAGCCTGAGACCTGGAAAACAGGCTCGGGGCTTAACAGGTTAAGGTGTTGCGTGACACAGCTGCTAGATACTCATTTATTGTTGAGTCAGTGTTGCCTTTTTCGTCAGAGACAGAGACGGGGGACTTTGTTCTGATGAGGGGCATGGAGATGGGCTTGATTCCTATGCCACGTCATACAATAGTGCTGGATTGTGAGTTGGTGCTGGGGGTTGTGTCTATCGGCGTGCGTCCCGCATTGCCACTTGATGGGGTACATGTGATTTTGGGCAACGATCGCGCTGGTAGTGCTGTGTGGGCTGGTGTGCCACCGCCTGTGGTGGTTTCCAGGCCGTTGGCATCTGGGGAGCCAGATGAGAGCGGTTTGCAGTTTCCGAGTGTTTTTCCAGTTTGTGCTGTGACGCGTGCGCAGAGCCGTAAAATGTCTGCTGACCCGCCTGTTTCGGAGTGTAGCAAAAGTAATGTTGAACATGTGGTTCACTGCCTGATCTCCCTTCGTCTGTGTCAAAGGAGGACTGGGGAGGAGTCAGAAGGATGATTCATCTCTTTCTGCTGTGGATGAGTTGTTGCGGCAGAGAAGTCAAAGACATAGCCCAGGGTTACTTTGTTCAGGAGAGACTTCCATGGCTCATGTTGGCATCCAGGGAACTCATTCAGGAAAGTACAGGATTCAGCCCTAATGATTTGGTCTTTGGGGCATGCGGTGCGTGGTCCGTTAGCTGTTCTCCAGGATGGGTTGGTTGAGAGTGAGCCACCTAAGAACTCAGTGGATTATGTACATGGCTTTCGTCATCGCCTGTATGTAGCGGTGGAAATGGCAAGGAAAAATGTAGCTGGTGCTCAGGCAAATATGAAGAGACTCTATGACCGTAAAGCAGAGTATCATGAATTCAGCCCAGGGAATCAGGTGTTAGCTCTAATACCACTGCAGGTCTCACCATTCCAAGTCCAGGGTTGGGGTTGGCTGATGAGTGTGATGTTAAGGCGCCAGATGAACCTGAAGAATTTCGGAGTCGTTAAGCCAGTTGGACCTCTTGTTGAGTCACTTACCTGCATCACAGAGAGCCGAGTTGGCAGATGCTCTCTTTGTGCCCCGGTTGGGTAGTAAGTCTCCTGGTTCTGGCTAACTAGGGGACTGTCTGATTTTTACTTGCATAGATGTTTTTGTACTTTTTGTTGTTGGTTTTTCGGGGAACCCTTTGGGGCCCCCGTCTTAAGGGGGGGGGGGGCTGTGATGCCCCTGTGGGTTCATCTGGAGAGGGTGTGGCTGTGCTGTGTCCAGCCTTGATTGCAGTAACTCAGGGCACCTCGGTCTGGTGCCCTGCAGCTACTACAGCACAGCCTCTCTGCTCCTCTCTGTCTCTCTCTGCTTTTTCCTACAGGCACCCGGTTCTGTTGAGTATGCTGTTGGTTACTTTAGTTGCTTTACTTTGTGCACCTCAACACCCTCACACTTACACGTCCATGCAACCCTCACCCTGCATTTACACTACTGATACCACTGACGTCCACACCTCATGCTTTACTCCTTTTTGCACTTTATTCATTTACAGAGTCGGATCATCCTGCTGCTCTTGCATATTCGGCCACCCAGGGCTGCCCCTGGCCAACTTGTGGCCCCACGCAAAGGTGTTTCATGAGGCCCCCCTTATGTGTCGCGAGCGTTGACGGGCGGGGGGTTGCTAGTGGAGCACGCTCGTGAACTGATAGCGCCGGAGCCTCGCAGCGGTTAACTGCGGAGTGCATAATTGCGCCGCATTTGCGCATTAGATGAATTGCGCCGCATTTGCGCATAAGATGAGGGCCCCCTCCGCAAGATGAGGCCCCACGCAGTCTGCGTGATCTGCGTGTAGGGAGGGGCGGTCCTGCTGCCACCACAGCCGACTAAAAAGAAAATGGAAATACCCTGCAGTATACAAAGTCATTCAAACTAGCTGTCACGGTTGAGCAAAGCAGGCAGGACCCAAACGCAGATTCCACAGAAAATACCTTTAATCCAAGGCTCAAAACAGAAAATACAGAATTCCTCACCGTGAACACAGTCAAAGACTAACAAGGATCTAACAAAGACAGACAGAAAAACCAGAACTTAAATACACACAGCACTAATCAAAGAAACAAGAGACAGGTGAGGAGGGAGGAGAAAACACAGGGGCACCAGGTGAACACAATAAGGAAAACAGATAGGAGGGAACAGAGGGAACACACAGAGAGGAAACCAAAGACAGATCTAGACAAGACAAAACACAACGTAGACAGAACACCAAAGACAGATCTAGACAAGACACAACACAACACAGACAGATCGTGACATTACCCCCCCCCTCAAGGGACGGATCCCAGACGTCCCTAAACACAAAAAGTCCAAAAACGTCCAGCAGGGTGGGTGGAGGGGGACCGGAGGAGGGACACAAAACTAGGGCCAAAAGGGTGGGTGGAGGGGGTCTGGAGGACGGGTTTGGGCTGACAGCCCAGGGGCACAGCGGAGGACCCGGAAGGGGTCTCGGGCGGACGGCCCGGGGGCAAGGCAGAGTTCAAGGTGGGGCGAAGGCCAGAGCGGGCGAACTCAGGGGGCCGGGCATGAGGGCGAAGGCAGCGGCTGGAAGAGTCAGGGGGCCGGGCTCGAGGGCGAACAAGAAGGCGGCGACGGGACAGCTCCGGAGGACGGGCAGGAACTGGCTCTGGCTGGATCGCCAGAGCACTGGGATCAAGAGCAGGAGCTGGTGGAACCCCTGGCAGGTCAGGCGTAGACGGGACCCTGGACGGAACACGGGCTGCTGTCAGTGGGACCCCCGATGGAGCAAGGGCTGGTGTCAACGGGACCCTCGGCGTAGCACGTGTCGGCGGAACCCCCAACAGGACAGGATATGGTGTTGGCAGGAAACCCGGCGGAGCACGTGTTGGCGGGACCCCCAACAGGACAGGATATGGTGTTGGCAGGAAATCCGGCGGAGCAGGTGTCGGCTTGACCCCCAACGAAACAGGTGTTGGCGGGACCCCGGCGGGACAGGTGTCGGCGGGACCCCCAACAGGTCAGGATCAGGTGTTGGCAGGAAATCCGGCGGAACCCCCAACGAAACAGGACATGGAGTTGGCAGGACCCTCAGCGGAACCTCCAATGACACAGGACATGGAGTTGGCAGGACCCCCGACGAAACAGGTGTCGGCTGGACCTCCAACGGCACAGGACATACGGTTTGCAGGACCCCCGGCAGAACAGTAGTCGGCGGGACCTCCAACGGCACAGGACATAGGGTTGGCAGGATCCCCGGCAGAACAGTAGTCGGCGAGACCTCCAACGGCACAGGACATGGAGTTGGCAGGACCTCCGACGAAACAGGTGCCGGCCGGACCCCCAACGGCACAGGACGTAAAGTTGGCAGGACCCCCGGCAGAAGAGTAGTCGGCGGGACCTCCAACGGCACAAGACATAGGGTTGGCAGGATCCCCGGCAGAACAGTAGTCGGCTGGACCTCCAACAGCACAGGACATAGGGTTTGCAGGCCCCCCGGCAGAAGAGTAGTCGACGGGACCCCCAACGAAACAGGACATGGAGTTGGCGTCGGCCGGTACGCCGACAGAACACGGGGAGCTGGCGTCGGCCGGAGAGCCAACAGGAGACGAGGTGCTGGAGTCGGCCGGTACGCCGACAGGACACGGGGAGCTGGCGTCGGCCGGAGAGCCAACAGGTGACGAGTAGCCGGAGTCGGGACCATGGCTGCTGGGTCCGGTACTTGAGCCGGAACCATGGCTGGAACTGGAGCCGGAACCATGGCTGCTGGGACCGGAACAGAGGCCTGGACCACGGCTGTATGAGCCGGTTCTGGAGCCGGAACCATGGCTGTATGGGCCGGTTCTGGAGCAGGGACCATGGCTGTATGGGCCGGTTCTGGAGCAGGGACCATGGCTGTATGGGTCGGTTCTGGAGTCGGAACCATGGCTGTGGGGACCGGAACTGAAGCCTGGATCATGGCTGTGTGGGCCGGTTCTGGAGCCGGAAACATGGCTGTATTGGCCGGTTCTGGAGCCGGAAACATGGCTGCCAGGGCCGGTTCTGGAGCCGGAAACATGGCTGTATTGGCCGGTTCTGGAGCCGGAAACATGGCTGTAAGGTCCGGTTCTGAAGCAGGGACCATGGCTGGAGGGGCCGGTACTGGAGCCGGAACCATGGCTGCTGGGACCGGTACCTGAGCTGGAACCATGGCTGCTGGGCACGGAACCGGAACACGGAACCATGGCTGTGTGGGATGGTACTGGAGTAGGGACTATGGCTGCTGGGACCGGAACTGAAGCCGGAACGGGAGCCAGAACCATAGCTGCAGGGGCCGGTACTGGAGCCGGAAATGAGGAAGAAGCAGGGGCTGACTCCAGACAGAACAAACCGAGACGTATGGTGTCAGGAAGGGAATTGGGAGGCAGGAGGCTAGCATGCCTGGGGCTAGCAGGCCGGGAATCCCATATCGGGAGGATGTCCATAATCCAGCCAGGTAAGAACTTCACCAACCCTGGTTTCTCTGTTGCCATCTGCCAGAGCAGCCTCCTTCTGCTGAACACTGGACGCTCCCCTCCACGTACCATAACAACGAGCAAATGCAAAGGAAAATTTCAGTACCTCCACCTCAAATGGATCATCTGCTGGGTCCATTTCTGGTTAGATCCTTCTGTCACGGTTGAGCAAAGAAGGCAGGACCCAAACGCAGATTCCACAGAAAATACCTTTAATCCAAGGCTCAAAACAGAACATACAGAATTCCTCACCGTGAACACAGTCAACAAGGATCTAACAAAGACAGACAGAAAAAACAGAACTTAAATACACACAGGACTAATCAAAGAAACAAGAGACAGGTGAGGAGGGAGGAGAAAACACAGGGGCACCAGGTGAACACAATCAGGAAAACAGATAGGAGGGAACAGAGGGAACACACAGTTCTATTTCGTATATGGCTTCGCCCTCTAAGGCTATCGCTATTGGGTAATCCCCTGCGTGCCCGCGCAGCACTGAAACACTTGTAGTCCACGCCCACCCGCAAGGTGGGCCCCACCCTCGGGCTCCCTTCCGGTATAAATAGGAAGGAGGCCCGACAATCTGCTCCCTCTTTTTCTTCAGCACCCCGTAAAATACTGAAGCACAAGAGACACTTCGATTAGCAAACATGAGTACCAACTGTGTGAGAGATTGTCCCTCATGTGGCTTTGGTATATCATGAGCTACGACCAGCACACGTCATGCGAATCCTGCCTGGGGTCAGAGCACGCGTACGAGGCTCTCAGCCAGCAGGTCGCATGCACCCACTGTGCCCGTCTCCCCTCGGACGACAGGAAGCGCAGAGCGGACGCTCTCGCTGCTGCGGCCGAGGAGGACGATTGGCCCGTCCAGGCTTTCGAGCCTGTGGGCGGCAGCCTCATGTCCCTGGAGCCGAGTGCCGGGCAGGAGTCGGACGACTCCTACCCCACCTCCCTCCACGGTTCACTGTGCGGTTCTCCCCTCCCTCTTCTCCCCCGGACGGGGGAGACAGAGTCGGAGCAGGGTGCCGGCTTGACGGCCGAGCACGCGGCCCCCTTCTCCGTCATCACGCTGCCGGCGATAGGTGGCATCCTTGGGGTACTGCCGGAGATCATATGCAAGGCGGCCGCCTGCAGAGGTCTCCCCGTTCCCCTAGCTCAGGGGGTGCAGACGGTCAGGAGTGATCCGATCTGGCCACGCTTTCCCGCCATCAGGAGGTAAGTATGTCGCCCGCCAGGCCGACCGGGTGCACCAGTGTGCCTTTCAGGTGTCGGCGGCGGCGAACAACATCGCGCTGCTCTCCAAATCGGTGGTGACGCTGGTGGAGCGGTCCACCACCTTGGCCGTGGTGGAGATCAGCAAGGCGGCCAGCACGGCGCTCACACTGTGCGCGTCCGTTGCTGTCTTCCATGCAAGGATCGCCGCGTGGGTGACGCAGATTCAGCGCCACCTCTGGCTGCAACAGGCGTCTGTTACGGAGACGGCCAGGAAGGTGCTACTGGACGCTCCAATCAGCCCGGACGGGCTGTTCGGACCCCAGTTCCACGCCATGGTGGAGTCCATGAAGGCGGCTGCAGAACAGGCGGACGACATCCGCCAGGACGTTAGCTGGCTCCAGCCTGCGGGGCGGCCACAGCGGCACCAACGCACGCAGCAGCCGCAGCAGCCGCAGCAGCCGCAGCAGCCGCAGCGTCCAACCCGGCCACAGCGGCAGGCGGAGAGACGCACACAGCAACCGCAGCCGCGGCGTCAGGCTCGCCCGTCGGCGGCGGCAGGGGCTCCGCCCCGCGTCTCCGCTCCCCCGCCACCCCAGAGACAGAGGGGTCTTCCGGCGGTGAGTCAACGGGGAGTGAGGCACTCCTGCTCCTGGTCTGCTCCGCGACAGCCTCCGAGGAAGCAAATCCGCTTCTGATGTGTTGGGGGGGGTTGTGAGATAAATGAAATGGGTTCATTTTCCAACTTGTTGTCTGAGGCATCAGTATCAAGTGTTTCTCACATATCCCCCACTCTACCAGCTGCCTATAACCTATCGGTTAGTAGCCAGCAGGGCTCTTTGAAAAAACCTGCTGGTTTTAACCTATCGGTTAATAAACCGCAGAGCTCGCGGCATTCCTCTGTCCGAGATACGCCTCCTACACACGGTCATAATAAGCCCATGAGAGCAGTTATGACGCCTCATGTGGACGTCACTGCACACACCTCCACTCATCCCCTGAGTGTGTACACACCTCATGATGAGAGCCGGAGGGAAACGCAGCGTGTGGAGGCTCCCTCACAGCCCTTTCGCTCCAGGCCCACCTTGGGTTGCCTCACGGGCAGCGGCGGCGAGGGCTCTGACGTGGTTCGTCGCCATGACGACCACAACACATCTCGAGCATGTGCGCCCGCTCTCAGAGTGTTTCTCAGAGTGGCAGCGCGTGTGTCTGATGGACAGACGGATGAACAGGCTGATCAGCAGAGGGTGCACCCTGCAGATCGCCTCTCCCCCCCACAGTTCAAGGGGATACAGGAAACACTCCTGTCATCCCAGGAACAGTGTCTTGCGCTCCAGTCAGAGCTGCGGGAACTCCTGTTGAAAGAGGCTATTTCCAGGGTTCCTCAAGGGGAAGAAAATCAGGGGTATTACTCCCGCTATTTTCTTATCCCGAAAAAGACAGGGGGAGTGAGACCCATCCTCGATCGGTCAGTTTTCAACAAGGCAATAATGAAAAGGCCTTTTCACATGCTGACGATCAAACAGGTGCTGGAGTGTGTTCACCAGGGGACTGGTTCACCTCTATAGACCTGAAGGATGCTTACTTCCACGTACCCATCATCCCGAAACACAGGAAATTCCTGCGTTTCTCATTCCAGGGAATATCGTACCAGTACAACCGTCTGCCGTTCGGTTATTCCCTGGCTCCTCGCACCTTTTCAAAGTGGGTAGAGACGGCGCTGCAGCCGCTACACAGAGGAGGGAGGAGAGTACTATTTTACCTGGACGACCTGCTGTTGCTGGCTCGCTCCAGGGAGGAAGTTGCTTTACAGACGGTACAGCTCGTTTCACATCTGTCAAAGCTGGGTTTCATAATAAACTGGAAGAAGAGCCGCCCTCTTCCCTCCCAGAGTATTGTTTACCTGGGTGTGGAATTGAACTCAGCCCGCATGAGAGCGCGACTCTCACAGCAGAGAGTGGAGGCACTGACAGCTCTTCTCCGACGCGTCACACCTCGCAGCGTGGTGACAGCCCTCTCCGTGATGCAGCTGCTGGGCATGATGGCAGCTGGTCACGTGGTGATCCCCCTGGGTCTCCTTCACATGAGGATACTCCAGAGGTGGTTTATTCGCCTGCGCATCGACCCCGTGCGACAGAAGAGGCGCATGGTGGCCATCCCTCCTTCCGTGGGTTCAGACTTAACCTATTGGAAAAGTCCCCACGTGCTGTCAGCGGGTGTGCCCCTGGGCAGAGTTACGTCACACATCTCGGTGTTCACAGACGCATCTCTCTCAGGGTGGGGAGGAACGTGTATGTCGCAGGCAGTGGGGGGACAGTGGCCGGCTCACATGTCCCTCCACATAAACGTGCTGGAATTGCTCTCCGTACGGAGAGTAATCCAGCATTTTGCCCCGTTGCTGCGGAATCAGCATGTGTTGATTCGCACAGACAACAAAGCCGCGGCAGCCTACATCAATCGCCAGGGCGGAGTACGCTCAGCGCAGCTTCTGAAAAACTGCAGAGTTCGCTAACTAAGCCAGCTGCCACCAATCTGTTGATTAGTAGGCAGCAGGGCTCGCTGCAGAAGTCTGCTGGTTTTAACCTATCGGTTAATAAACCGCAGAGCTCGCGGCATTCCTCTGTCCGAGATACGCCTCCTACACACGGTCATAATAAGCCCATGAGAGCAGTTATGACGCCTCATGTGGACGTCACTGCACACACCTCCACTCATCCCCTGAGTGTGTACACACCTCATGATGAGAGCCGGAGTGAAACGCAGCGTGTGGAGGCTCCCTCACAGCCCTTTCGCTCTAAGCCCACCTTGGGTTGCCTCACGGGCAGCGGCGGCGAGGGCTCTGACGTGGCTCGTCGCCATGACGACCACAACACATCTCGAGCATGTGCGCCCGCTCTCAGAGTGTTTCTCAGAGTGGCAGCGCGTGTGTCTGATGGACAGACGGATGAGCAGGCTGATCAGCAGAGGGTGCACCCTGCAGTTCGCCTCTCCCCCCCACAGTTCAAGGGGATACAGGAAACACTCCTGTCATCCCAGGAACAGTGTCTTGCGCTCCAGTCAGAGCTGCGGGAACTCCTGTTGAAAGAGACTATTTCCAGGGTTCCTCAAGGGGAAGAAAATCAGGGGTATTACTCCCGCTATTTTCTTATCCCGAAAAAGACGGGGAGTGTGACCCATCCTCGATCGGTCAGTTTTCAAGGCAATAATGTGGCCCCTGAACGTGAACATTTAGAGGGGCTGGGCCTCTCTCAAGATGTTGTACGTACCATTTAGGGAGCCAGGGCAGCGTCTACCAGAGCGTCCTATACACAGCCAAGTGGACAGCTTTCCAGCGTTGGTGTGTGGCGAAAAGCCTGGACCCCATTACGTGCCCCCTGCCTCACGTGCTGTCATTCCTCCAGCTGTTGCTGGACAGGAATTTGGCCTTCAACACAATCAAGGTATATGCCGCTGCCATATCATCTTGTCGTAGGTTTCGGGGTCAGGACGGTGTTTAGTCACCCCCTGACGAAACGTTTTCTGCGAGGAGTACGGAGACTCAGACCTGTGTCACGCGCACTGGCGCCTCAGTGGGATTTGGCTTTAGTGTTACGCGCACTAAGCAAAGCCCCATTTGAACCGTTAGCTCAGGTTCCCCTTAAACTGTTATCAGCCAAAGTAGTACTACTTTTGGCTCTAACATCAGCGAAAAGGGTGAGTGATTTGTCTGCTCTCTCTGTGGCTCCGTCATGCCTCCGGATCCAAGGAGTGGCAGTTCAGCTGTTTTACGCCCTAACCCGGCTTTTATGCCAAAGGTCATCACAAGCTCTTTTAAGTCAAGAGTGATCACCCTGGATGGCTTCTTTCCCCCTCCTCACAAGTCGGAGGAAGAAGCCACGTCTCATCTCCTCTGTCCGGTGCGCGCGCTGGCCTGCTATGTGGCGCGCACGGCTGCCTTGCGCCGTTCTCAGCGCCTGTTTGTGCATTACAGAGAGCGCTCGATCGGGCAGCCTCTGTCTGCACAACGGCTGTCACACTGGCTGTGTGAGGCTGTGTCACAGGCATATGTCTCCTCTGGGGCGGATCCCCCGGAGAACATCAGTGCGCACTCCACCAGAGGAATTTCCTCCTCCACGGCTTTGCACGGAGGAATGTCAGTGGAAGACATTTGCACTGCTGCATCTTGGTCTTCCCCCTGTTCATTTATTCAATTTATTTGAGGGATGTCTCCCATTCCTCTCTGACACACCCTGTGCTGAGTGTCCTGTCAGAGTGAGTGACGTCAGGGATCCAGCTGTGCGCCTCTCTCCTGCCTCTCGGCACACGAAGAGCGGCCCTTTTCCCCTCTTATGAGAGGGATGTTTCCTTGTTTCCTCTGACACATTTTGTACGGAGTGTCTTGTCAGAGTGAGTGATGTCAGGGATCCAGCTGTGCGCTCTCCTGTCTGCACGCAGAGAGCTGCCCGTGTTCCCCCTCTTTTTGTCGCTGGGCAAAGTGTGACCTTCGTCTCTACTTATCACAGCGGCGGGTATGTATTGTTCCCAGCCTTCGTCCCCTCATGGTAAATATTCATGTTATGCTATATTCCAGGGACTGTGATGCGCCATTCGCATGGCGCAATAGGCATGGGTTATTATCTGAGCAGGTGTGTCTGTGCTTCCAGTACCGGGGGGACCCAGTGGGGCGCAGACTACATCTTGCTTCGCCATTAACCCAATAGCGATAGCCTTAGAGGGCGAAGCCATATACGAAATAGAACTGAAGTTACCTACTGTAACTCCAGCTTCTATGAGTATTGGCGTAGCCCTCTAAGTTCTGGGCCCCACTGGCTCCACGAATAGCTGAAGAAAAGTTTTTTTGTGTGGGAGCAGATTGTCGGGCCTCCTTCCTATTTATACCGGAAGGGAGCCCGAGGGTGGGGCCCACCTTGCGGGTGGGCGTGGACTACAAGTGTTTCAGTGCTGCGCGGGCGCGCAGGGGATTACCCAATAGCGATAGCCTTAGAGGGCTACGCCAATACTCATAGAAGCTGCAGTTACAGTAGGTAACTTCAGACAGGAAACCAAAGACAGATCTAGACAAGACAAAACACAACACAGACAGATCGTGACACTAGCTGCACCTTTACCAGCTTTGAGAACACTTTAATGATCAATCATTATAAAACATATCATATATATTATTCTGAAATGGACCAATCTGCACAAAGACTACTTTTACTTTTGATACTTTAAGTATATTTTGATGCTAATACTTTTGTACTTTTACTTTAACATTTTGAGCGCAGGACTTTTACTTGTAACAGAGTACTCCTACACTCTATACTTCTCCCATATTTGGTAAAAGTAGCAATACTACAGTGCAAAAATACTCTGTTACAAGTACAAGTCCTTTAATCAAATGTGTACTCAAGTAAAAGTATAAAAGTATGGGCATCAAAATATACTTAAAGTAGCAAAAGTAAAAGTACCCATTATGTAGTATGGCTCATTTCAGAATCATACCTATTTAAAGGGTTTTATTATGTGTATTCATGCATTACTGTGTTCATCCCTTTAACGTTGCATCTAGTAAAGATAGGGTATAGTTTAATTATTTTATTTACTGCTGTGTAACATATAAAAGTAGCCCAACATTTATTAGACGAAAATAGTCTGCAAAGTAGCTAGAAACTAAAGCTGTAGATGTAGTGGAGTTAAAAATAAAAAATGTGCCCAAAAGATGTAGTAAAGTAAAAGTATAAAGTAGCATAATGTGTAAATACTCAGTTGAAGTACAAGTACCTTCAATTTCTACTTGAGTAAATGTACTTTGTTATATTCCACCACTGAATAACTTCACGTGGAAAAAAATAGGCATTTTATGGATTTTTTTTCAAAAAACTATATTTTTTGCTGTGTAGAACGTAGATCTGACTAGTTATACAAGGAATTATTCTACTAATATAATGTGTATTTTAAATTGTACATTTATAGTTACAATTGTATTTCAAATATCTAAAATGCACAACATCTCAGAGTTCTTGTTCTATGCACAAAATAAAAACCAATGTTTGGTAGACGCTAATGTGAGTTTTCAGAAACAAGAGTTAAATAAAGAGGATGCAGGTTTTTATCTTCAGCCATGTCCTCTTTGTGTTTTCCTCCTTCAACTGTAATTCAAAATGACATCATTAAAGCTTAAAGGGCCATCACTACACTTCTGCTCTTCTACTTCTTCTTCCAGTTCTACTTCTAACTCTCAAAAATGTCATTAAATTACATGAATTGTAATATCCTATCTTCTTTTGTAGTAGTTTTGTACTTGACTACTAACTGACAACTTCTGTGCTCTCTTTAGGTATGGGGTCTGTTCCCAGCAAGTGTGAAGGTAAGGGGGCGGGGTCACAGCACAGTGGGAGTGGCCAAGACAATGACTGCCAGCCAATAATAGAGAAGGAGGACAGCAGGAGACACAGCTCTGCAGAGACAGTACACTGTCCCACCTGCCAGGGGACAGGACACATACCCAGAGGACACACACACAACACACACACACACACACACACACACACACACACACACACAGAGACACACACACACTCAAGTCAATCTTAATATACCAATAAGATTGAATGGCATGAATAGCCAAAGCAATAGCACATACTTCAGTACTGATGTGGACAGTTTCAGTTTGGATGCTGGACGCTCACATTCTTCTGTTAGCCATTCCAAGCAACCAAAGTACCATACAATTAAAATAAAAAGCCCACGTTCCAATATTTACAACAACTGATAATTCAACATCTTTTGTATTCTTATGTCACTAGTTTTCTTAGGTTTCTTTTGCTTTCCTTTATTAATACAACAAAAGCACCTGTTACCTAGGCATGTGCAAAGATTAGCATGAATTGGGTGGGATCTTACCATGAAAAGCATTGGGGAGTGGTCTGCTCTCACAACGGATGGTTAGAGTCTGCGTTGTTGACTAATATGATTGCGCAATCTTCTCCTGAATCAGAATCAGGTTTATTGCCAAGTAGCTTTACACATACGTGGAATGTGTATTAGTGTGCATGGTGCAGACATAAACACAGTTAAAGAAGACTAAAAAGTAGGAAAAACTATCAAAAATAAAAACAATTTAAACTATTATACGTTATGAGACAATTTATTACATGAAATCTTGATATACCAAACAAATAACGATATATATATAATAATTTGCAGACAGTTATAACTAGGGATGGGTATCGTTAGGATGTTATCGATATCGATACGATACTGCTTATCGATACCGGTATTTTTCGATACTCTTATCGATACTTTTCAATAATTTGGTGCTCAAAATTATAGACATGATTACAAGATGTGAAGATTAAACAGCAGTCATTTTATTGTAATTTATTATTTAATGTAACTTTTTCAATGTCATACCAAGCAGGTATGAGTGTGTTTGACAGTGTGTCTCTGGAAGGGGGGGGTAATTAGGGGCAGTTCATAAATCCATGTAAACATGACCATTATTCAGTGAAAACGAGACGCTGCGTGCGCACCTCCTAAACCGGAAGCTCCGGTCGGCTAACCATTATAATCCGTTTATTATTTATAATTGTAATGATGGATTATCAGTAATCATTTTAAAGTTACACAGAGATATTGGATTAACCGTTTTTATGCCATTTAACACAACTTTTGATCACAAAACAGCAAAGGTAAGACATAACTATCATCATGGCTACGTAAAGTGAAGGTGTTTTCTTGCTCTTTCCTGGCTGCTAGTTCAGTGAGTTTTGGTCGTACAGTGATGAGACTTACACCAATGGAATCTGTGGAATATCAGCTTTCATGTGATATGTTGTACAGATAAAATGACGCAGAAATATCGCTTTTGCCAGTTATGTGCTAAAGTAGCCGTTAGCCCGTTTTGCTAAGTGTTGATTTAGACTCTTGGTGTTGGACTTCTATTCCGTGTAGGTAAAATGGTTAATATCGTCTGTTAGCTGAGTTTTTCCCGTTGAGTGGGTATGAATCATTAATAGGTTGTTAAATGTTAAGAAGCCTTGAGACGCTGTTTCTAGCAAGATGTTGCGTCTGCCCCTATGGTCTGCCCCCGGGAGTCTCACAATAATAAGAGCGCTGTTAGGAGAGATGACGAGTGGCATTCACAGTGGCCAATCAGAGTGATACACAAACCGGATACGTCACACGGGATGAGGGTTCCCAAACAACCAGAATTGTTTAAACAAAGGAAGTAGCGTAATTCATATACCGATTGCAGCACCGTTTGTCCAGCGGCTTAACGGTATACCAATACCGTCCAATCAGGTACCGGTACTGACTTAGTACCAGTTCTCGATACCCATCCCTAGTTATAACAAAAATGAGCTATTTGAAACCCTACAATTGGTACAAGGACACATTCAAGACATGCACTAGGGAACAGCACAGCGACCACACTGTAGAAATATCACTTCACAATCACTTCCATAAATATCTGTCATGATTTATCCACATCCTCAGGACTTTTTTTGTTAATGAAGGAGTAAGGAGTTGAGCATTGTTTTTGCTGTTGAATTGACAGTAGTGTGAAAGACCCTCACCCTGGGGTCTGATGAAGTCTTGCTTTTTTCAGCTGAACTAAAATCGATCTCCATTTCTATCTTTGATGTGTTACAGGTCCGGAGAGCATGCTGGTGGCGGTCATCCCCTGCAACGACCAGAGGCTGAGACCCAGACACACGTAAGGAATAAATAGCTACCTCTCACAGGATCTATGGAGAGTCAGACAGCAGGGGGTGCATGAGGCTTAGTGGTGCGCGTATACCTCTCATTGGACCCTTTCGTATTACCTAGCAGAACAGAAAATATGTTTTATCTAATTTTCTAGACACAGAGAAGGACATCTGATGAAATGAATGATGTAACTCGAGTTGACGTGCACTACACTTGTTGATAAAATGAATTAATAATGAGTCAATCAGATTCAATTACCAAAACATGTGTTCAACAAGCATGAAATACAAAGTGAGGTTTTCACATGAATAATGTGTCCATGCTCCATGACCTTTTCTAAAGCAAAATAATATTTGCAGTAAACATGCCACGTATTTCACAAGCTAAAGTCCGCAGTACGCGCCAATATTCAGATCGAGACCAGGATACTCCGGCTGTGCCCTGAGTTTATAGTTTAAACTTCTCAAGTCGGACAGAGGATATGATGCACCCTGGTGACAGGAACACTTTCCATCATAAACGCAGAATCAGAAATCCTTTATTAGTCCCACAGCGGGGACATTTACAGTGTTACAGCAAAAGTGGCAGAGCAGATAAAGAAAGGCAAGCAATGATACAAAAACAAAAGCACACAGTAATGAAAAAATTAAAATACACAAATAATAACACAACCATGGCTAAAAGACTGTGTAGAAGCAAGTGACATAAATAACATATTAAAGTAATAAGACCGTATAAACATAAAAATCTTGGTACTTTTTTTAACATATCAGTGATTAATGCACACTACAATTGGTTTATTGCACAATATTGCAACAGTCTGTATTGATTGAGTGTACCATCTGAATTATTTCCATCTTTCCTTTCTGAAAGTCAATGTCGGGTCAAACCCTACAAAGGGTACATGTTGCCTGAGGGGAACCATAATGCAAATGCCCCTCTTAACCAGTGAAATATTTCTAATTTACCCAGTACCCGGTAAATTCATACATGTGAACAAAACACAACACATCTCTTTTAATGCAGCAAAAAAGAATATATAACATGTATATATATATATATATATACAGTTCAAATGATCAGTGAGATCAGTGAGTTCCACGTGTATGCAATATTTATTTCATGACAAATTTTCCCAAAAAATTATATAATCCCCAAAACACTTTTTCTTAGTACAGTCCACTGTAATCCACATTACGTCTCAGTTTTCAGTTCAACAAAAACCTTCCTTAAAGGAGAGGTGTCATGCTTTTCCGGTTATTACCCGTCCCCTTGTGTTATGAAGGTTTTTATGCATGTAAACGGTCTGCAGAGTCAAAACCCTCAAAGTACACCCTGTAGCGAGTAAAACTATAACACAGAAAATCCCCCCTCAAAACGCCTCATTGGAGATACATCATTGTCCATTGTTTACTTCCTGGTTCTTGTGACGTATGAATGTCCAGTATCCACGCCCAGAGCCATGGCCGCGCCCTCTGCCAGCCGAGCATATATACTGTTGGAATCTCAGGTTCAGTTCAAAACTGTATCCAGTCATGCCAAAGAGGGTCTGTTTCCTGTCTTGTGAGGGGAAATCTTCAATGCATGCCTTACCGAGGGCAGAACCACGACGAAGTCAGTGGTTGACATTTCTTGTTAACACTGTTCCTTCAGATGTTCAAGCCGGTATTGTACTGTGTGCGCAGCATTTCACGGACCAAAGCTTCGCAAACATTGCAGCGATTCATTCCGGATATGCACAGCGTAGGACACTGAAGGACGATGCTGTTCCTACTTTGTTTGGACCAGCGGGAGATTCGGGTACACAACCTGTAAGTATTCATTGTTGTTTGTGTATTTATGATGTTTAAAACAAACAAGGTATATCTACCACGACTGTGTAAATGGGTAAACGTTTTTCTGGCTGCTAAGCCATTGACACAGTGCTAACAGGGCTAACTAAGTTGCTAGCGTTTCCATATATCAACTCCAATGTCAGCAGATGCCTTACATGTATCTCATAGCAGGAGAATGTCTGCATTCACACACGAAATACTCATAGACAGTATATTATGGGTGATTTACCGTATGGTCAGTCGCGAAACGTAATTACATTAGAGCTGGCGTTCCTAGCGTGTATGCTACCGAGGTAAACAAGAAGGCTACTAACAGCTAGACATGAGTTTGATAGGGAAAACACTGTTTTCATGCCAGCTACAATGAATGACCGAACGTAGCAGACTACTCGTATAAGATTGCAATTGTAAACATGTTCTTGCTAGCCTAGACTTGCTGTTGTTCATAGTAGATTGGCATATTACACTGAACAACTACCAAACGTAGGTTAGCATATTAGCTGGCAAGCTAACTGTGTTGATTAGATAGATAGATTAGATAGATACACACTCCTACCACAACTACTACTAACGAATCTAAAACGACTAAGTTTCTCTAATATTTTGTGATTTGCATTTGATTTCGTCCAGCCAGATCAGGAAACTCCTGGCGTATCTGGCGGACAACACATGACGGGATGACCACTCTGATGCCTCGTCCTAAAAAGCCCCGGCACCAGCTTACAAAGCTGCGATAGGCAAGATGCCGAAAACGCCTATAAGGGGAGGAATGGATGATATACAGTGTATATATGTATATTTATTTACACATTTTGTACATTTCTCCGCCGGGGAGAACGTCCCGCTCGGGAGCCGGATTTTGAATCACCCTGATGGTTCTTACTGATCGCTGCACATTATCCCATACTTATTTATTGTAGTAACAATGGATCTTGATGTTTTTTGTGTTCTACTGTTTTTTGTGTTCTACTGTGTTTTCCTTCTAGAACGTCATGAACATCACAAACAACAACTTTGTGGGGGTGCAGGCCTACAACCTGACAGTGCAGGCCCTTAACTTTGACATGGTGGTGGGAAGAGTTTCCATTAAGAACGTCACCCCTGTCCAACATCATGGTGAGACATCTCCCCCCTCACAGGAAAAGAGAGTATCAACTATGGAACTGTGGGCCATACCCAGATAGCGCCGTGTTCTCGGCTGCCTCCAGATGAACCCAGTGTTTTTTTCCCAAAATAATTATATTCAATGCGTGCTGAACATCTGCGCCATGGGACGCAGATGCTCAGGGCGCATTGAATATAATTATTTTTTCAGAAAAGTGCTGGTGACATCACTGTAGAAATTGAAGGAGTAGCTTGTTTCTAGCCATGTAGAGTAGACTTTGGCCGTGTAGATGTGAACCTTCTTCATAAAAAAGCGTAGGAACAAGACTCTTGTGGTTGGTGTTCATGCCTACAAACCCAAATAGATAGATAAAGGTTTAGGGTATAAAACTAGTCTGTCTCATAAAAGCTCTGATACATTGTCAGGATATATGTTGACATTAGCAACATTAGCAAAGTGCTGGGAGGAGGCTCTGCCCAATGCTCTGCTAGCAGCCTTCTGCCAGAAAAGATCAGCTATTTGTCAAGTGAACTTTATTATTAATTTCTCTGTGTGTGACACAAAGTCAAAAGTCAAAGTCAGCTTTATTGTCAAAAATTCTACATGTGTTATACATCCAGAAATCTCGAAATATCGTTTCCCACAGTGTGACATGTATACATAAAACAAAACGGGCCTAGATAAACGGGGTATACAGTTTAAAATGTCAGTAATATATTTAAATTGTTCAAAGTGCAGTAGCAGTGGAGATGGGCAGAAAAGTGACTGGTGCTGGATGAGGGAAGGGTGTGTGTGTGTGTGTGTGTGTGTGTGTGTGTGTGTGTGTGTGTGGGCTTAAAGTCCAGGACCATTTGGGGCAGGGGAGAAGGGTGGGAGGCAGGGTGGAGAGTTCAGGGGAGAGATGTCAGAGAGGGACCACAAGCAACACAAAGTGTTTGACCAAACATTCCCTCTCAAGTCAGAACCGAGGTCACAAAAAATAAGCAGTCTCAGAGCCCAATATGATCAGTCCACCAGGATCAAAATGAAAACTAAATATCGTTCCAGGGCAGGCTAACCGAGGCTAACCAATGAGCACCTGCATGTGTGTATGAGAATGGCCCTGACACCATTTCAGCCCAGATTTAAACTCCTGGCAGGACAAGCTCCAGCTCAATTCTCGCATTGAATTAAAACAAAGCGAGTGAGGGACTGCAATATAAGAGGGACAGAAAGAGAAACTTTAAAACTGCTCAATTGTTATGATGTGTAAAGACTGATATTGTTCTATAATCGTCTGAAACTGTTAAGTCATGATGTGAAACGGTTAACAAAGAAAAAAGGAAACTCAAGCTGCGGCTACACTTTATTTTATTTATCTAAAATTAAGCACTTTTAAGATGCACTTATTTTCCAAAGTTTTTTTTTTTTTTTCTCCTATTTTATTTTTAAATGCAGCCAGAGAGGAACATTACACATATCCACAGTATTTTACTGTATATCTGTATAGTTCAATGTTAATTGACAATAAATATTGTTGTTTATGAATTGCACTTTCTTTATTTGATTGGCAGTCAGTTGTTGATTACATGCAGACGTTGATAAAGCTACGGCTACTTCAATATATATCACACTAATTCATAAAGCAACTTAGACATTTTGATGTTCCCGACCTTTGCATGGGGACATTTTCTCTAAATGGACCTCGTTGAATTTTAGTTGAATACCCCTGATGTAGGATATGTAGGTCACATTTTCACAAGTGAAGGCCTAAAGGCAGACCCTTCTAAGACAGATGCAATCACTAACATGCCAGTCCCCACAGACGTTGTCTCACTACAGCGTTTCCTCGGTATGGTTAACTACCTCTGCAAGTTCATCCCGAACTTCAGCGACATCGCAGCACCACTCAGAAAACTCATCCACAAGGACACTGCATGGTGTTGGTTCCAGCAGCATCAGGATGCATTTGACCTTCTTAGATCATGCTTATCAAGTCCACCTGTCCTGTCATACTATGATGTCAAAAGACCAGTCACGCTCACCTGTGATGCGTCATGCTACGGACTTGGAGCAGCGTGCATGCAAGATGGCAGGCCAGTAGCGTTTGCATCACGCACCCTCACTGACACAGAGACAAGGTATGCACAAATTGAAAAAGAACTGCTAGCTGTCGTGTTTCCCTGTACAAAATTCAAAGACTATGTGTATGGAAAGCCTGTAGTGGTGGAGACTGACCACCAACCTTTAGTGACTATCTTAAAGAAGCCCATCCACACAGCCCCTGCCCGTCTGCAGAGAATGTTGCTCCGGCTGCAGAGCTACGACATCAGTTTGGTGTACAAAAAGGGCAAGTATATGTATGTAGCAGACACTCTTTCACGTGCCCCAACCACACAAACATCTCAAAGCCCTGCTGAAAATGATGCTTATGAAGTTATGTCTGTGAGCTACATCTCCACAGCCCGCCTAGAAGAACTCAGAAAGCACACAGCAGAGGACGAAGATCTGCAAGCCCTCAGTGCAGTCATTAATAGAGGATGGCCCATCCGACAGAATCAGCTCCAACCTGCTGTCCGTCTCTTCTTTCCCTACAGAGATGAAATGACAGTAGAAGAGGGAATTGTCATGAAAGGCCACAAAACTGTCATTCCTCAGTCCCTGCACAGAGAGTACATAAAAATAGTGCACAGAGGACACCCCGGCATTGAAGCAACCAAACGCAGAGCAAGAAGCATCATCTTTTGGCCAGAAATGTCTAGAGACATCACTGAGGAGTTGCTTTCATGTGCAGTGTGCAACAGCACCAGATCCCATCAGCAAAAGGAATCCCTCCAGCTTCATCCTGTGCCAGATCTCCCACGGTCCACAGTGGCAACAGACATCTTCGAGTGGCATGGAAAACGGTATCAGGTGCTGGTTGACTCATACTCTGGCTGGTTTGAAATCGACCTTCTCCGGGATGTGACCTCATCAACTGTGATAACTAAATTGAAGAGACATTTCCCTGTTTTCGGCACACCACACACACTCATCTCTGATAATGCTGGACAGTACACCAGTCAGCATTTCAAGGACTTTGCAAAACAGTGGGACTTTGTTCACATCACCAGCAGTCCTGAATACCCACAGTCAAACGGACTAGCAGAGAGAGCAGTTCGCAGTGCAAAACAGCTGATGGAACGTTCACAAAGAGATGGCACAGATGTCTTCCTCAACCTGGTAAATCTCAGAAACATTCCCCGTGATCTGACGTTAGGCTCTCCTGCTGAACGCCTGATGTCACAACAAACACGTGCAGCCATCCCTGTGAGCACCAAACTGTTACAGCCAAACCCAAAAGATGCACAACTAATCAGAACACAACTCCTCAACAAGCGGCTCATCTTAAAGCGCCACTATGACATCTCAAGTTCTCCTCTGAAACCCCTGGCAGAGGGACAAGTGATCAGGATGCAGACCCCAAAAGGATACGATCTGCTTGGCGTTGTCAAGGAAGTGAGCGAGAAACCACGCTCTTACATAATCCAAGCCGACGGGACTTCATACAGACGGAATCGTCGTCACATCATTCCTGTTCCCGAGCCGTCGCCCCAGCAACAGCATCCTCAAGATTTCGACCCTCAAAACACCGACCCCTCTATGATGGACTGTGTACCCCACACACCACAAACACCTGAGAGAAACAGCAGGCTGACACAGAACAGTTCCCCTTCACTACCAAGACACACATCACATTTCCCTTGCAACAATAGTGACACACCATACATAACACGATCAGGTCGCACATGCAAACCAAACCCTAAATATGTGCAGTAACACTGTTGGACAATACTTGTTAAAGTGATATGTTTAGTCATTTCTTTTTCCTGTTACATGGTAAGGTATTTAGTAATGGTTTATTGTTTGTGTCACCAAATGCTAAAGGAATGTTCAATATCATCTGCCTTAAATGTTATTTACTTTCAGATAGAAACATCAGCTAAAGAGAAGGGATGTAGATCATTCTCATATGATTAAGTTTGTCCTTTGCAGGCCACTGTAGCTAGTGCGCCACCCGGTGACGTGTTAAGGTAATAGGCATTCAGTTGTTAGTCGGCATGCAACGTACATGTTCACTGTACATGCTGTGGTCATAAATAAAGCCACCACTTGCCTATGCATTGTGTATTCCTTGTACATACACACATGCAGGTATTAAGAAGTATCAACAACTTCTTTTTCAATTTTTTCTTTCTTTCTTAGATAAAGCTTCGTGATTCCTCGCCGGTGGTGTTAACGCACAACCAGTGCTCCTGTGTTGCAATCACACTGTGGCACTGCTTTACCAAACAGCTTATTATAGTCAACTGGACATACCAGTCGTGCCCCCTGTCCATAGCTGCACAGAATCGGAACAGCAATGGCACAAGCCACATACAATGGTAATTTAATTGAGGTTTTAAAGTGTTCTTGTTTGACTGTTTTCATTTAAAGTGACTCCACACGATGCAAATGTGCTCTCTGTTAGGGTGTGAAGCCAGGACCTATCAACTCCATGGTCTTCACCAAACCTGTACCTAATAGGATGGTCACGACTGGTGTGAGGTAATTTTTTAATAAATATTTAAGTGTAGATTTTAACTCTACTGTTGTTAATAAAAAACTTTATTTTTTTTAACTCTTAAAGTCTACATTTTAACTCCTAGTAGTGTGCTTTTAAACTCTTAGGAATGTGTATTGTATTCTAATAGTGTTGATCCTAGTTTACCAGTAGTGCAAAAAACACTTGTTCAGTGTTTCTAGATCACTGGCTCATGCATGGATCAAATAACTCTATGCGTGTCAACAATTTGTGAATTTGGAACACCGACTTGGTGTATTTGTCATTTGTTTTGGTGTTAATATTTTACACTCTAAGATATATAATATGACAATGTCATATGTCAATGTGGAGTTAATAATGTTTACACTTTAAAAAGTGTTAGTTTAAGACTCCTTCAGTGGTTCCCATATAAACCCGGGTAAAGTGTTAATTTAAACTCTGAGGGTGTTAAGTTTGCGATTTCAAATTAGCTGTGTACCTCTCCTCAGCGAAGCCTGAAGACTACTGAGGAAGATAGCGCAAATCTACGCAAATTGTTGATGTTAGGATTAACAAAAAAAGCATATGTGACCTGCTCCATTGAAATCAGTCGCATTGACCCGAAGACACATTTTGAGTTGTATACACTGTTGGAAAGAGGAGATTCCTAGCTTTCTAATGATATCATGATTGTTTTTGTACTCCAAATATTAAGCAAAATATGTCACATTATATAATGACTGTTACTGAGCTGATTGATTATTAGCGGAGCAAATGATCAAAATAGTACGGAGGGAAGATATTTTCGTTTGGATTACTGGTCTGGGGGAAGCTCGCAAGTGTGTGTGTGTGTGTGTGTGTATACGTCGTGTGTGTGTGTGTGTGTGTTTGTGTATTTTTGCGTTTGTGTGTATTGTTTCCCGGGGAAAACACTCACGAGAAACACCATGGGAGCCTGCCTGCAGGCAGCAGTCTCAGGACACCTCCACTCTGAGGACACCTCCACTCCCAGGACAGGATGTGCACGCTAAAGGCCTCTACACACCGGCCCGACTTTGGGAGTCAGAGGCCGTCCGAAGCCGTCAGAGGCAGTCGGGCATTCGCGTCGCACTACTCAGGTTGGTGTGTCGTCTCTTTACGGCACATTTTCAACCCTCCCGCCTCCTCCGGCGGGAGGCCAAAGAACGTCGGGACAAATCAATCACTCTGATTGGCTGTTCAGCTTAGCGAATCAGTGCATCAGAAGTGAAGCGGAAGTGAGGGACCAAAACAAACGATAAGAAGGCACACACAGACGGCTAATCTTCCTCATTTTCATCTCACCCGGACGCAAGAGTTTCTTTTTTATCATGACGGCATGGAATGAAGAAAGTGAAGACCAACTGATCAGGCTGTGTTTGTTTGTTTATATTACTAAGTCTGTTCTTCTTCTCTCGGTGTATAAAACGCAGTCTGTCTTCCGGTTGTTGCCTCTTTTGAATGACGAATACACACTACCGCCGCCTGCTGGTAAGGAGAGTTATTGCCACTCGTCGGCTGAAGTATTTGCGGTGTGTTCGTAGGCGGGCGGCTTTATCCGACGAAGCCAACGAAGCCTGACGTAGCTGACGTAAAAGTCGGGACGCCTTCGGTACGCGTTCTTTGGTCTCAGGTTGGTGTGTAGAGACCTTTAAGGTCTCTACACACCAACCTGAGACCAACCTGTTCGCTAAGCTGAACAGCCAATCAGAGTGATTGATTTGTCCCGACGTTCTTTGGCCTCCCGCGGCCTCCCGCCGCCGATTCAACATGTTGAATCGGCGGCGGGAGGAGGCGGGAGGGTTGAAAATGTGCCGTAAAGAGACGACACACCAACCTGAGTAGTGCGACGCGAATGCCCGACTGCCTCTGACGGCTTCGGACGGCCTCTGACTCCCAAAGTCGGGCCGGTGTGTAGAGGCCTTAAGAATTCCGAAATAAAATCGCCACTATCAGTACAGCGCGACTTTCCAAACAGGAAATGCACGCATTTGCGTGCATTTCCTGTACTGGAAATGTACAAAACCCACTGATAATAAGTGTCAGTACGATACGATTTTATTTTGTATTTACAAAATAAAATCGTATCGTATTGATTAATTCGGTCAAAATTAGACCTTGACACCGTCCACATAGCTATAGTGAAATAAAATAATAGAAAACATTAAGCCTCTTTGATTTAATAATCGGAGCTGAAACCTCTCTGCCATCTAACACACACTTCCTTATTTATCTTTGAATGATAACATAAAAATAAAGACGACTATACTACAGTCATTTTAATGCAATTAGCTGAGATAATATGATTAACCGACAGCTGTGGGTATTTGATATAACAAGATGATTTGTCTACTTGTATGATAAATATTTTAACTGTCAGCATGACACCACTTAAGAGGGCAGTAAAAGTTAGTTAAAACCATATTTATTATCTTAAAATGATTAGCCTCTTATTTATGTCATAAGCCTGAAAATGTTATGTATAATTATGTTACTTACAGCTCTATAGTCTAATCTACTGTTTGCTATTACAATAGACTGTTTCACTTCACTCCTACATACTTTATTTCTCACTTTACTGCACTATTGGATTAAGATTATGCATATTCAACTATTTGCTAGAAATGATCTCCATTTTAGATTCCATTGTGTATTAAAATTTCAATTATTTTCATATTTGGTAGTTATTTTTTCTGCTAGATCCCCTTGATGGACTCCTAAATTGCCCTTGTGGTGTGATGCGGGAGACAATAAAAGGCTTATCTTAAAGTGAACCAACATTCCTCTGTGATGCTCATGGTATAATCAAGAATTATCAAATGCTTCATTGAAAAACAAAACAAAGCAAAACACACAAAAACTGACAAAGTGTTCCAACTTCCTGTTGCCCTTTATTCAAACTACAGAAATGCATTCGCAGAATGCCAGATACCCTCTTTTGTCTCTGATCTCATTTAAGAAGGTCCACATGTCTTCCATATGTTCAAACCTAAACTTGAATGGCTCCAAGATGCCTCCATCTCATCCTCGTCACATTCGTCAGGTTTTTCCTCCCAAAGCTTGACAGCCTCTCTTAGTTGTGCTTCCCCCATGCTCACTGCATCGGGCAAATGCACCCTGGTGCACAAATGTTTGTGTGCCACCACCCATTCCGCTGCCTTCTTGCAGTCCTGCACGATCTTAGATGTGGGCTACGGAAAAGAGAGAGAAAATATATCATACCCACTGATACATATTAAGCATTAAGTAGCTTTTTGGCAGACTAACCCATGGAAAGGGCGTCCTCCTTGGATATGATGCATAGAACTAGTAAACAAGCCTACCGCTTCCATTGTTTTCTCCACATCTTTTCCAACTGAGATATCAGCTGGATGAGGCTGAAGTTGCTCCTCTTTCTAAAAAATAAAAACTTTGAATGTTCAAAATACAAGGGACTATTGCCATGAACCACCATACTTTTAGTAAAGTATGCTATTTTTCCACATATTCTTTAGTTTAAGGCTGTCCTCCAAGATCGTCCTAAATACTGATACCACGAGGAAGAATAAATGCAGTAAATATTGACAAAATACATATATTTTTAAAGACAGAGTGGTGAAACAAATAATGAAATTGAAACTTTAGTGTGAGAGTAGATACAAACACAACTTAAGTGAAATAGATTGCAATACAAATCTGACCTCAGTGATGTCATCCAACTTCCTCTTCCTCACTCTGAACACTGGAGGCCCCTCACCTCGCAGGAGGGCTTTAGATGTCTCCGTCCAGTGGGCAAACATTTTGCCATGACTCAAATAAAAAGGGTTAAACAAAGAAAAAAATAAAGGTACTGTAGGTATAACATTGTGTTTTTAACCATTTCAAAGTTAATCTAACGTCAACATTTTAGTGGTCTCACCTTCCGAGGTCGAAATTCTCCATTAGCATGACACACCACCATTTTCGCAAAGCTGGCATGTCAATCTAAAAAAGGAAAGAAATATATTATCACTGTATGTCAGATTAAATGTCATAATGGGATTTTGAGTTTACTTTAAATGACCAGATCAACTTACAATAGTGAAATCATAGGGTGCATCTAGTATGGTGTAAAGGGCATACTAAGAAAGAAAATATATTATTTAATGTTATTAACTTAAAAACAACAGAGAATGAAATCAGACCAATAATGTAGCCTACCATCAACATGAAGATGCCACAGTCATTCCCATACAGTTGCCTGGGGAAACCCTAGCATGTCAGAAAGCATTTAGTTGTTTTGTTATGGTTTGACATTTCTGTTGAATATAAATGATACAAATTGTATACTATTACCTCTATCTCCAAACCAGTCGTCTCTTTCCACGGTCCAGGATTTATTGACTGTGAAAGGTTTCTAGAATGAAAAACACAGCTGTATGAAGATCTAAACAGGTAGCTATCAAAATGATCAATATGGTCCTCTTTCATGCACAACACACACCATCAGAGGTGGCAAAAGTACACACCAGGCATGAAAACGGGTCAGGGGTGAAAAAGGTGAGAAGGATATTATCCCTCTAAGGGGGTCCAGGGGGATGCTCCCCCGGAAGAAAATGTTGAATATTCCATATTTTAAAGCATCAATCTGATGCATTTTGAGATGCATTTTTTTGCCAACCTGGGGAGAGCTGGAGAAACTTAACTTCAGCCATGAGTCAAAAATATTATGGCCTCCTTACTAAGTATTATGCAAGACATTTCATGCCAGCCTGTCACTGGGTCTAACATTTACAGTATATGAGGCACAATGTGGTAAGGGCTTAATGCAAATGGCTTAATGCATATGCAGATGGTGGACATGCTGTAACTTAACTTGTCTACTCTTCCATCATGACTGACAGCCAATACAATGTTATGTAATTCAGATTTTAATACATTTTATTGGCAAAGATAGCCTAAAACACAAAATACAGTGGTTTCCAGGAGCCTTAGAAAACGGGATGGAATGCTCCGCCAAGGTTCCAAGGACCATTGCCTAGAACACAAATTATGTAATTAATGTAAAGCTAGTGTATTCCATGTTTAGGTGATGATGCTGCCAGTGACCGCAGCTGATTGTGAATAATAATAATAAATTATTATTATTATTATTATAATAAAAATAACAATCTCAAAGTGCTAGTGTACTCTGTCTATGCTGCCTGTGCTGACTAACAGGCCTACACCACCTACCTCTGCATTTGCTATGCGGTTTATAACTGGTACGGGGATCTTTCCCTGGCACTGCTGCCTGATTGTTTCTGACCCCTGGTTGGCTTGACTCTGGCTTGCTGGATTCACCCTAGCTGATGCTGGAAGGAAGCTGCTGGCAACACTATGAGTGGAAGCTATCATCTGCACCTTCTTCTTGTGAACTTCCGTCTGGCAGTGAGCCTGCAGAGCATGGCTGCCTTTGTTAGCATAATTGATCTCTTTGTGGCAGAGAATGCATCTGGCGAATCCCTGCCTGTTGATTTTGATGAATACATCTCCTAGATGAAAGGACACCTCTTGCTCTTTTACTGAGACCTTGCCTTCCAGTTTTAGCCACGACCAGTTCCAGCTGCATTTCAATCCAGCATCCAGCTGTTTAACAATGGCTGAATCCTTCTCCCCTAACACACTCATTCTGCAAAAATAATGTTTGTATTAGTGTTAGCACTAACTTCTAGTTTAGCCTTATTGATAGAACGGTGGACCACTTTACCCTTCAGCCTTGTCAGTCCCCTCACCTCAAAATCATCAACACGTCCTGGAAAAACGAGTTGTAGAGATTTTAGAAAGTAGCACTAACATTAACCAGTTTTTCTTTTTTGTGATTTACCGTAAGCTATACAAGCTAGCATCTAACTTTAGTAACGATATCTAGCTAATGTTAGGCTAACGTTAACGGTAGCGTTAGCTAATCATTTTCCACCGGAGCTTTAGTGCTAGCTGTCTAACGTTGCGTTCTCTCCTGCTGTGTTCACATTACACATTCGTCACTACCTCCCCGAGTCGGGAGCGATTCATGCTGTGCGGAATCGCCGAGGCCAGGCGTGCTTTCAGCTTCTGATGGTGGTCTGGATCCCGCTCTGGTCAGCACGAGCGAAGCGAACTGCTTGTAAACCAATGATCAGGTCCCTTTTGGCATGCGCACCTGTTCGCAGTTCACTGAATCTCTGGGGCTGGTTCAGAGGCCGTAACGGTACGCACCGTGGAAGACGAGAGCCAATCACTGCCGCTGAGAGACTCTCTCAGCGGCAGTGATTGGGTCTCGTCTTCCACTCGTCACCCAACGGTGCGTACCATTACGGCCTCTGAACCTACCACCCCCCCTTAAATATTTTCTCATCGAATCTACACGATTCACGTAGGTCACCTATTTTGGTTTCAAAACGGCGAATTTCGCCGAAAGGTGAGTGATTTTCATGCCTGGTACACACTCTTTACTTAAGTAGAAGTACAGATACTTGTGTACATTTTTTTTTGGTAAAAGTAGAAGTACTGATACAACATTTCACTTTAAAAAGTATAGGCTTTGTAATCACACTACAATGTAACTTTAAATGCCTCTTTTTCGTGGTTTGCGTGTATGGTGCATGATGTGCACACCAAGGGCTCGCCACTTTTGCAATCAAGCCGGGAGTGGGGGACACTGTTGTTGTTGGAAGCAGGAGAAAGAGCACAGCTGATGTGTTGGGTTGCGGTGAGGAAGAGGATGGACCAGGGCAATGTTCAGAAGCTGATGTGGATGGCAACTTGTGGATGGCAACTTGAGGCAAGCCTCCAGGTGTACCTCCATATCTCCTCTTCTTAAAATTGTTTTTGCACATTGAGGGCAATGGAAGTGAGCCAAGTCTCTGCAGGTTAAATGGCACTTGTAGATTGCCATATCTAAGAGAAAGTCAAGAAAAAGAAGTTTGCCAATGACAGACACGAAACAAGAACAAAAACAAGCACAAACATGTATCAGTGTGTGTTACCTTTAAACATTATGCAATTTTTTAAGTGCACTTCCAAGTGCTTCTCGAGTCGGGACGGTGCGCAGGGTTTGAATTTGGGGCACAAAGGACAGTGGAACAGTTTGCAACATGTTGTGCAGCGTTTCACTTCAGGCTTTGCAGTGCCACAGTGGATTGAAAGATGCATCTACAAAAAACAGGAACAAATGTTACAAAATGTATGGTTACAGTACTAAAACTTCCATTAAAACAATACTTCATACGGCCAGTCTTTGCACGCTGTTTAAGTGTGATAAACAGCTTATTTCACTATACATTACATTCTACAACTAACGGCCAGAAACGATAGAAACACTTTTAATCTGTATTATCTCTTCTTTTAAAAGACATCAGTGTCATTGCCAACAACAACAAATGCAGACCTACCCTTGCTAACATCTTTACACAAACGTTTAATAAAGCCGAACTGACAAACACTTAGCCAACAACGTAAAAAGACTATATAAATATATATTTTTCACATTACACAATTGCCTCTGCATTCGATTATTATTGGTTTTAGTAATAACGTAATTAATAACTAGCTGTGAAAGCAGAAAGCTATGAAAAAGAATTGCAAGCAGACATTCAAGTGTACAACTATTGCACAATTTATTAAAGAAATTAGTGGGTTCAGAAACAAAAACACATGCTTGTACATCGGCATGTATGTAGACACGGAAATACTGTATGTGGGTGGGCACACACACGCAAGGTTACTTAAAGACCCAGTGAAGTGTGCGCCGGTGCATGATCTGTTATGCTAATACGTATAGTAATGACCAAAATTGTCCATTGGAACCCATATAAAAGATGTTGGAATAGCAACGAATTTGACGAGTTGGAATTTTCCGCTGGGAAACCTCCGCCTTCGTGGGCGTGGCTTGCGATCTACTGCGTGACGTCAGAAGATGGGCTCAGCCGAAGTGTTTACATTCACCACCGTTCATTTTGTCTCTGTTTCAAAGTGGAATTTACCAACGTTTTTGAGCGAGTATTTTATTGGAAAGTGTTTCGCAGTCGACTGGAAGTGATTGCCAATCGAGGAAACCTGACAATGGAGGCGACAGTGAAGAAAAAGGGAGGAAAAACACACGGGAAGCGATGCATTGCCGCTGGCTGTGGTAATGTCAATTCTGCCGAAGTGGCGATGTTTCTGTTCCCAAAAGATGAAGGTGAGTGGCTGGTGTCATTGTTTCGTAGATTCGTAGATTGTTTATGAAAAATAAAGGCCACTGTGTTTGTGTCTATAACAAGACTATCATGGCGGCGGCAGAGCTCAAGTCGAGTTTCTCCGCCTGGAGATATTCTCACTATTTCACTTTTGTCGAGCACAAAGAAAAGAACGTTTTAGTTAAATGTAAGTTGTGTCTTGGCGGGTCAAAGATCCTATCGACTGCCCAAAACAGCAATTAAAATCTGTTGAAACATCTGCAGAAACAACATGCTGGGACGAAGCTAGTAGCTAAGACCACAGACCCAGACTCATCCGACGCCACTCCACCTCCACCTAAGCAACAGCGGCTGGATTGGCACTTTGAAACATATCTTTGTGTTTGTGTTTGTATAGACCACATTGCTTAGCAGAGTTCAGTGATGCAAATGCATGTCAAGTTGATCAACAGGTTGTATTATTCTCCGATGCAATAACAGTACTGAAATGAAGGCTACAGTATAAGGGCATTAATGGGTGCCCTTTTTTAAGTAACTAAAAAGTTACTTTTCACAGTAACGCATTACTTTTTGGTGTAAGTAGTGAAGTAACTAGTAATTGTAACTAGTTACTGGTTTTCAGTAACTAGCACAACACTGCATGTGAACATGAATGTTGCATCATGCTATGAACAGATGAATGTATGATCAGGTGATGGCCAATCCTGTGTGTAGATCTACTCTAGATCTATGACAAAATATTGTCCTCAACTAAATTGACTTCCATGGCCACTTTCCTCATCTATCCTGTCCGAAAAGCTGTCAAAATCACTCATTTCTCTCGCACCAGTATCACTTTCCGAAGGCTCCGCCATGTTTACAATCACAACTGGGCCCATCTTGTGACGTCACAGCCGCTATCGTCTGCAGCAGCGGTAGGCTCAGACTCTGAAAAATTTGCGATGTTTATCTCGTCCCTCGCACTTCCTAAAAAATTATTTTAGCCATGAACAGGTACAATTATATGTAAGAAATGAAACTGCCATTTCATTTTGGCGCAAAAAAATGCACTTCACTGGCACTTTAAGGTTTCTCACGCCATGCCACTGCCTCGTAGCAAATAAGACTTGTCTCCATTAATCACAAACTTGTTTTCAGTTTCCCATGTCTCGGTAAATGAGTGCATTAAATTGCCTTCCATCTGCATCAACTTTTTTTTTTACCGCTGATGATATTGAGACGCATCAGTGCATAGCGGCATAGGTGGCGTATGATAAGCAAATGATATGCTCTGCAAGTATATATATATATTATATCGATAAATGTTGTTTTGTCTGCGAAACAATACATTTAGACTGCATTCATTGTTTTGAATAGTGCAAACAGGTCACGCACCTTACCTTACTGATTTGCAAAAACTTCCATCAGACGAGTCCTCCGGTGGGCGGGGAGAAAAACGTGTTCGTCAGAATCGTCACTTCCTGTACTGACAGTGGAGGTGTCCTGAGAGTGCAGTCTACACCGGAACTGTCCTGAGAGTGGAGGCCTGCAGGCAGACCCATCTCAGAAACACTGGCTGTTGTTAGGCCTGCTGTGACGTCAAGTTACTCCGTTCTCCTCTTGTAATTATGCCGTTACAAGCTTCAAAGTTGTATTCATCATCTGAATTTGCCGAAACAAGTTTAATATTCTGAAAGCCAAGACTTTGTTTATTTGAAATCAGGGTAAAGTAAAATATATGGTATATTTCTGCAGCTCTAAAACATCCACAGTTTTTATGGAGAACGGGAAAAAAAAGAATGCCTGTCTTCGAGGAATCGGCGTCCGAACGTCCTGTCCTATGTTGGCAACTGCCAACCTAAAAAATAGCCTTGCCACCCCAGCTGCCACCCCAGTTGGCATCTTTGTTTTGAAAGAAAAGTTGTGGCTCATCGGACATTTATGAGAGAAAAATCTTTAATGTCCGAGTGCAAGTGAATGCAGCACAAGACGCGAGCCTTGTAACCCCTCCCCCGGCCCTGGCGCGAGCGAGGAAATATGATTGGCGGCGATTTAATTTGAACAGGGGGACGGCGCAAAACGAGAAGCATCTCGGACCCAAGCAGACGGAAGGAATGAGGTATTTGCGGTCTACAATGACGGAGAAGAGACTGTCAAGTCTGGCTGCACTCAGCATTGAATCAAAACGCACTAAAGCTGTTGATCTTAATCAGTTTGTGAGGCGTTTGGCTGAACAACATGGTAATCGCTGCATTCAGATGTAATAGGCATGCCAACTTGATGCTCTGCTCACGGATGACTCGATGAGCGTAACAAACTGTTAAGATGATGACCTTGTTTGTGTGTATATATTTTTTTTCTTTGTGGGGGTCTGCCCCCAAAAAACAGTTTGAAGTCCTGAGAAAGTCAAATAAGACGTAAAACTACACTGCCAAGCCAACAGAAAGTAACCACTTTGATTGAACTAGGCCAGTAGGTAAGGACTTTCCACTGGATAATAACTTACTGCAGCGATGTATATGTTTTAGCTGAATACACGTTTTTTAACCCTAACTGATGCAGTTAGTCACTTCTTTAATGTTTGTTCTTTCTGATGTAAAGTCAAGGTTGTAACTGTTTGCAGTAAAGTTGTGGGGCGCTGAACTGTTCCTTTGAATCTTTTGAATTTTGATATGATATAATTACTTGTCTTCCAAATTTGAAGGAGGGTGAGCAAGCATCTTGAGGAACATTCATCATTAACTCCTCCAAAAAATATAGTTTATTCAATAATAAATGAATATGTGAATCATAACAGTGATTGACAGCTGATAGGAATAATATGATTGTTAATAGTATCATATTCATTCAGACAAACATCGATGAGACACTTAATTAATGTACTTATTGCAGCAGTGCAGTGCAGTGCAGTCTGCATAGATTTGGTACCCCTGCTGGTCTAAGAGTGAAACAAACTCATTCAGTTATTGTTCAGTTAAAATGCATTAAATGATGTCTGCCACCTTATATATTTATATGTAAGGCTTTACTGATGTGCCACAATAATGTCACCTAATGTTATTGAGTTAAAATATTAATATTGTGGCTTTCCAAGTTAACATTGATTGATATGACTGCGATTAAATCAGCATATACTTCTGCCAGGGGATGCCACCCCTCAAAATCTCCTGCCACCCCATGAATATTTGTCTAGATCTTTCCCTGCGTGTCATCTATGATTACTATACGCCTTACATTCATAATGTCAGCCGGAGGGAGGGGGGGCGGCGCTACGGAACAGCAAAGTGGCGAGTGAGAGAGCTCATCTTCCCTTTACAAGCTTCAAAAATGGATTTATCGTGTGATTTTGGAAATAAAAGTTCCATATTCTGAAAGCCAAGACTTTGTTTATTTAAAATCAAACAAAACACCCGACCCCCGAAAAACAATTTTTTTTACGCAAATACACGTTTATTTTGAAATGAGCCGTTGCGACTTCCGACTGATTTCGATAGAGCGGGTCACACAGGGACGTGCACAGACATTTGGAGGGGCTATTGCTCTAAACTGGAAAAGCCTCCCCCCGAAAAAAAACATAAGACCTTTTGAAAATTCTAACTTGTTTTTAATGTAAAAGAAACCAAACGATTTTTACATTAACTAATTTGAAGAGTAATTCACATCTCATAACAAAATAAGCTAAGGCGACTACTTGCATTCGGTAGTTCATAAAAGGAAAACCAGGGACATTTTTTGTTTTGCGGTCCATATCTCATTAACACATCTAATGTTATTAATTATTAAAGAGAAAATGGGGACAATTCTGTTCTAATGTAGTTTGCCCATTGTAACTGCTGTGCAGACATACTGATAAAATAGGGCTTCTAACTAATTAGCTTAAATAAACTCACTAATTAATAAAACCAGTTCAATACGCATTATTCTTATTCCTATCATTCTTCATGAGCGCAGTAACGGTACGGTATCTAATTACTTATTTATTTAGTATTCCATAACTCCATAACAGAGATGGTCAAACTGAAGTGGAGAAATGGCAGAAATCCTACAATGAAGCGGGACAGTGAAGTGTTCTCCTGAGAGAGGGCGATCAAGAGAAGAGAGAGAGGGTTAGGGAGTTTACGGAGCAGATGAATAGACACAGAAAGACAGTTTTTTTTGTAAATAACAGACGGTGTCAAGAGGAAGTAAAGTCCCCTGGTTTGTCCCTTATACCCTAACTGCCATGAGAAAACTCAAAATTAATTTTCCAAAATCCGACACTAGAGGTGGTCTTAACACACCGGCAGATGACAGCGCTGACAAAGTGTGTTTTATCGCAGCGAGACGCTACGATACTAATTGTGGGCTTATCATGTTGATTCGGCCACTACAGAAACAAATTAAAATAAACTCTCGCTCTCTCCAGAGGGGCAGGTCAGGGCAAACGAGCCGTTGCCCGGGCAACAATAGCCCGTACCTGTGCACGTCCCTGGGGTCACATATTCATAAAAAAAAGAGCTCCCCAGATATAATACAGTAACAAATAATATAAAGAATATTTGAACAGAAATGAATTATTAGTGAAATATAAATATGTTATTGGAGCTGAACAACTCTGCCACAGAGCTCTTGAAATTACTAAGAACTTGGGGCGTGATCACAGAACCATCAAACCTTTTGTTGCAAATAGTCAACAGGGTCACAAGAAACGTTTTGAGACAAAAAGACGCAAATGAACTGCCAAAGATCTGAGAAGAATCAAACGTGAAGCCACCAGGAAGCCATTATCCTCTGGTGCTGTCATATTCCAGAACTGTGGCCTACCTGGAGGGCC